>CAKAOJ020000285.1:0-202500 GCA_916701645.2 Sebastolobus alascanus
ACATACTATACTATGACTTTTTTTCATAAAATTTGACATACTATAGTATGACTTTTTTTTCATGAATATTTTCGACAAACTATAGTATGACTTTTTTTTTCATGAATATTTTCGACATTTTAAACTGAGTTTATTTTTCACAAAATGAAATCAACAGACTATACTATGCCTTTTCCAATGAAAATTTTCGACATTCTATACTATGACATTTTTTCACGAAAATTTTCGACAAACTATAGTATGACTTTTTTTTTTTTCATGAATATTTTCGATATTTTAAACTAAGTTTTTTTTCCACAAATTAATCGGCATACTATAATATGCCTTTTTTCATGCAAATAATCGACAAACTATACTATGACATTTTTTCAGGAAAATTTTCGACATACTATAGTATGACTTTTTTTTTTTTTAATGAATATTTTCGACATTTTAAACAGGTTTTTTTCAACAAAATGAATCGACATACTATAATATGCCTATTTTCCTGAAAATTTTCGACATTCTATATTATGACATTTTTTCATGAATATTTTCGACATTTTAAACAGTTTTTTTTCCACAAAATTAATCGACATACTATACTATGACTTTTATTTCATTACATTTTCGACATACTATACTATGACTTTTTTTTTTCATAAAATCTTCGACATACTATACTATGACTTTTTCATGAAATTTTTGACATAATATACTATGACTTTTTTTCATAAAATCTAAGACATACTATACTATGATTTTTTCATAAACTTTTCGACATACTATACTATGACTTTTTCATAAAATTTGACATACTATAGTATGACCTTTTTTTCATAAACTTTTCGACATACTATACTATGACTTTTTTCACAACATTTTCGACATACTATACTATGACTTTTTTTCATGAAATTTTTCGACATACTATAGTACGACCTTTTTTTCATAAACTTTTCGACATACTATACTATGACTTTTTTTCCTGAAATTTTTCGACATACTATACTATGACTTTTTTTTCATAAAATTTTCGACATACTATACTATGACTTTTTTTCATAAAAGTTTCGTCATACTATACTATGACTTTTTTTTAATGACATTTTTCGACATACTATACTATGACTTTTTTTCATAAAATTTTCGACATACTATACTATGACTTTTTTTCATAAAATTTCGACATTCTATACTCTGACTTTTTTTCATAAAATTTGACATACTATTGTATGACTTTTTTTTCATAAAATTTTCGACATACTATACTATGACTTTTTTAATGAAATTTTCGACATACTATACTATGACTTTTTTTTAGTATACTTTGACCTTTCTTTTTTCTTTACTTTTTTCCAAATACTAAACTGACTTTTTTTCACATACTACACTATGACTTTTTTCGACATGGGATATTATGATTTTTTTTTTTAGTTTTTTCGACATAATACTGACTTTTTTAAAAACTTGTTTGACAGACTTTACTATGACTTTTTGACATAATATATTATGACTTAAAAAAAAAATTCGACACACTTTACTATGACTTATGACTTTTTTCAACCTACTATACTATGACTTCTTTGACTTTTTTCGACACGCTATACAATTACTTTTTAATGATTTTATTTGACATACTATGACATTTTTTCACTTAACATTCTTCTCACCTGTGCGCTGTCCTGACTCTCTCTGGCTCCAACATTCAACACATTCAGAGAGTTTGCCCTCTTCATTCTGAAACAGCACAGAATATCATAATGAACTCTTAATCTTTATAAACGGGCATAATATCACTAAAGACACACCAAACTTCTACAAGCTCAGTTTTACCGACTTGGAAAAAAGGTTGTTGGGGAAAATACCCTACTGCCAACTCTGGCTTAATTATCAACAGTCTTAAAGTATAAATTTCAATGACAAAATCAGAATGCATCTATGAGCTAATAGTTTCAACTACAGTTAGGACCTTTCTCAAACTGGACCTTCCCCACTCCCACTCCATGACAGAGTGAACTCTGTTTGTAGTCACACTCACAGCTGAATGAAGCACCCTTCTTTAAGGTGGACGGTATAAATACAACGGCAAGCTTTGGGACGAACTTCCCTCTCTCGGACAGAAACAGAAACTGTTGTAACGTTTTGTAACCATGGTTTCGTATCAAGAGGCAGTGTGAGTCGGCAGTGAGGTGGCAGACTCATTACATTCACTCCATATAAAATAGCCCCAAGCATACTTTTTAGCCTACTTTTTAAAAAATATGTAAAATGTATAAAAAGAAAGAGCTTGGCAGGAATGTGCAAAGATATATTCTAGGGGATGTGCAAAGGTTCAGAGTATTAAGAATTAAAAGAATATGCGATATACAGAGAAACTAAAAATAAAATGTACACTCATGATTCTTTCTTCTTCTTCTCTGATGTTTATGAGCTGCTTGATTTTTGCAACAGTCCTTGGAAATATACAACACTTCACAATCATATGAACACCTCTGGTTTTCTAGACAATTGATACTAAATACAATGTATCCTTGAAGTTGTTAACGTCTGTATGAAATATTAAATATCTATGTTAGTTTGAGCAGTTTAAGTTTGTTCGGGTAGTTGCGCGGACCCTCAACGCGAACGCGCAAACGGAGTGGAAGTGGGTACGGAGAGGGTGTGGGGGGGGGGGGGTTGAGAAAGGCCCTTAAACTCACAGTGGGGTATTAACCCTTTTGAAACCGAATATTACCCAGCATTCCTCGGGGTAGTTTCCTCCATTCCGACTCCTCTCAGCTTGCGGACCAGTTTCTCGCTGCTTCGGCGTATCGACTCTCTGAGTTTGGTGAAAGAGCCGCTGCGTTTCAGGCTGCTGAGTCCGTCCTGTCCGGATCCGCCGTCCTCGGCACCGGACCAGCTGGGACGACCATCGCCTGGAGGACGGACAGACAGAATGACAAACAGCAACAAGTTCAAGTACAAGTTTATTGTCATGTGTATTAAAATAAAAAAGAAATGCTTGTGCTCAGTGGCACTCTCTGCCTTACACAAGGGCTCAATATAATAATAGAGTGTTTTCTGGTTTTCACAAATGTTAAGAATGTGATATATTTCCAATTTAGAAGTACATAATAAATACAGAGCTGAGGTGGTGAGGATTCAGTTAGGCACAACCCTATTTTGACATAATTCTAATAGTTTTGGAAATATATCCAGACATGTATAGTGGATGCACTTCCAGATAAAAAAAAAAAACATCACAGTTTTGTACCTTCTACAGATCCAAACTCCTTTTCATGTGCTCTGGTCAGGATCTCTTTGTAAAGAGATTCAGCTTGTCTGTATTTCCCCTGCTTAAGATAGCATGATGCCTGAGAAAGAACAAAGAAACAGGAAAGTAGATAAAAGAGAAGATTTGAGTGAGGAGGTGACAAAAAAAGTAAGTAGTTCAATTAGCAGCGTTCAGACTTTATATTTATAATATACATATATATTAGGGCTATCAAAGTTGACGCAATAATAACCAATTAATGCAAATTTGTTTTAAGGCCACTAATTTCTTTAATGCATTAACGCAATTGATCTTTCGGAGGTTGTAGCGGGCTCAGTTTAAAAGCTAAAGTGAAGATACTGGTATCACATGAAACTAGAAGGAATCTATTGGTACCAACCATGTCATACTAGCTTTACGCGAAGGAGGTTAAATAACGCTCAAAAAAAAAATCTGTACAGTAATGACTTGATGCAGAATTCCAGACACATTTTACAGAAATCAGACATGACATCAAGGTTTCTTCTCACCAGGTTGTTCTTGGTCTTGGCCACGTTGGCGTCGTCT
Organism: Sebastolobus alascanus; assembly: GCA_916701645.2. NCBI lineage: Eukaryota > Metazoa > Chordata > Actinopteri > Perciformes > Sebastidae > Sebastolobus > Sebastolobus alascanus. The sequence goes on from CAKAOJ020000285.1 coordinate 3,803, forward strand.
GGTCCCAGTTTGCTCTGGTAGATGTGCAGAGCTCGTTCGTAGTACTTCTCCACCTCCTGGTACTTCCCCTGGTTCTGACACAGCAGAGCCAGGTTGTTCAGCTGCTTGGCCACATCTGGGTGGTCTGTACCGAGAACCTGAGAGGGCGTTCAGACACAAAATACACTATGAGCATGAAAGATACATTATTCTTTCCATAACAATGACAGTGGAAGACATATTATTTACGTAAGTAACAGTAGCAATACAACACATACTCTTACAAGTTTAAATACTGTTACAAGTTGAATTCAAAATATTACTTTAGCAAACATACATAAGCATTAGTAGTAAAATATATGTAAAGTGTAAATATATGCCATGCAAAAAATGGCTAGAATGAATGCCTTTACATAAAACTTGATTTTTGTGTAAACAATACAAGGGTTTACTGTAATAAACTTATATTAATATTGTTATGTAAAAAATTTCATGAAAATGTAAAAAAATATCATGAAAATGTCAAAAAATGCCATAAAAATGTCCTGGAATCGTCATCGTGTAATATGGCATAACAATGTCATAAAAAAAATTATGAAAATGTCATTAAATGTCATAACAAGCCATAAAAATGTCATAAAAAGTAATGGTATAGTATTTCATAATAATTTCATAAAATATCATAAAAAAAGTCATAATAATGTCATAAAAACTCATTAAATGTCATAGTATAGGATGTCATAAAAATCATAAATGTAATTAAAATGTCATAAAAACTGTCACAAAAAGTCATTAAAATGACAGAAATGTCGTAGTAAAGTATGTCACAAAAAATATATTCATAGTATAGTCATTAGGAATACACTGTGTGCTCTCTCACTTTCTCTCGGATCTCCAGAGCTCTTTTACACAGCGGCTCTGCTTCCTTGTATTTTCCTCTTTTCCCATAAAGCACTGCCAGGTTGTTCAGCGTTGCTGCCACCTGCACAAAACACACAATGTACATTACATACCAACTTAGTCTGATTAGTCTAAACTACATTAAAAACTTAAAAAGGGAAAGATACATATATTTCGGGGTAATACAGACAGGCAGCGCTCCCAGCAAAAAATGAGACAGAGGCACAAATATTTGTTATAATACATCCTGACAACAAGATGTTCCCAAGAGACAAAACATTGCTGCCAAAGGTTTAGTTTACTTACACAGTGATAAGACAAAATCGTGACAGAAAATCAAGACAAATAAATAGAACAAAAGACAAACAAATAGTACTTGGGTCCAGGTTAGATTCAGTATGTGTCAGTGGTAATTAAACCGTCTCATTAAACTGCAGCTGGTTTATTAAAGGAGGCTAACTTACAGCCGGATGGTCCATTCCCAGAGTTTTCTCTCTGATCTCCAACGCGTCGTTCAGCAGGTTGGCTGCTTCTTTGTATTTGTTCTGATCTCTGTAGAGAAAAACATGTCACACTGTTTGTCAAATCAGATCAAATGTTTCATATAAAATCACTTGGTTTTGGTAAATGGAGCTCCTTGTTCTAAGTGCAGGAATATTGTTTTTTATTCTATAAAGAGCTTTAAGATTATAAAAGGTGGAGACAATAAGTTTGTAGTTATGGTACTGATGAAAAAGCTGACGTAAATAGATATTGGAGACATTTGTCAGAGTTCCTAACAACCTTCAGTTAACAAAGTTATAAGAATTACTTTGCTAAATGTCATCAATACAAGTAATATATTCTTTTTCTGTCACCTCTGCCTTTCACAAACATGGAAAAATAAGAATTTAGATTATAATGAATTGACTCCTAATGAAAGAGGGGCACCTGTCTCAGAGGGTAACGATGGAGTGGACATGGACATTATCAATTTTTGGGAGATGATCTTTATCTAAAGCCCAATTCACACGGGACTAGTATCACCTGCGGACCTCTAGTAATTTGTAATAATTGCGGAGGTCGTCTGTGAATCTGACATGTCCGTACTTTGTAAAAGTTCCACCGCAAATGACCCACCATATTTAACCAAACACAGAGGTCATATGATAATATTATTTCCATGGGGGGATAATTTCTAAATCACATGAAGTCCCCTGGTAATACTAGTCCTGTGTAAATAGGGCTTAAATTATGTTTTGTTGCCATGGTGACTGGTCTCACCTGTACACCAGCGCCAGTATATTCAGCATGGTGGCTACGTCTGGGTGGGTGTGGCCTGAGGACTTCTCCAGGTCTTCCAAAGCCTGTTGAGACATTAAAATAAGACATTTGATCTGTACATAATGATTAACACTTTTTGAAATACTGCATTTCTTCATTAATTTCTGAACTCTTGGTAGGTAAACTGTTGTCAGGTGAGCGGTTAGACGTGAGCGAATCGATTGTAATTTGGGCCAAACACTTGCACGGGCACACATAAGGGTCCAGTGTGTTACCAGTGGGGAATCAGGCTTGCTGTGGATTTGGGGACTTTAACCTCTTTGGTGGGAAAGGAGCCAGAGCTAGTACAGTACTGTACTGTTTTTTGCCTTTTGTTGTGGGACCAAAACAACAACACTTGTAAGATACTATACAGGAGACCAGCTGGAGGTGAACACCCGTCTCACCTGTTTGCAGAGCGGCACAGCGACCTCGTAGCGACCCTGGGATGCGTACTGGATGACCAGGTTGTGGAGTGTTCGAAGGCGGGCGGGAATCTCGTAGCCGCCCTGCTGAGCTGCGGCTGCTGCGCTGCTGTGGTGAGGCTGGGACACTGAACAGCAATAAACAGACAAATAAAACACAGAAATTCAGAATTTGATACGAGCCTGGACTTGATGTAAGCAATCAATAACAAGTTTGAGTCACATTTCATTAATGTAAGTAAATTAATGAAATCAGATACATTAACTGAAATTGTGGTACAATTATCAACCGTTTGTTTTGTTTTCTTTAAAGCTGCAGTCGCTAACTTGCAGCAAATATGATAAAAAGTTATTTATTGGTGGAGGTTTTGGCTCGACTGTTTTCAACGGGTCACAAACTTTCTCATTTTACAGCTAAACAGTACACTACAATATGTTTCTGAAAAAATTTGAGGAGAGAAATAGGCATTACAGTAACATAATATTGATTCATATTTGATCAGCGCTGCCTAGTTTGACAGTTTGATCGGAGTTTGCGAGTTTCTTGAGCAGTGATTGACAGCTGCTGTAGAGACAGCTCGGCTCTGATTGGTCGTTTTCCTCCGGTTTGTGAAGTCTTGCAAATGCCATTATGAGCACTAGGAGGAGGCAGAGGAATAAGATTTCACAGATTATCTGTCTCATGTACTACTGTCAGGATATATATTTGCTCAAATTAACCGACTGCAGCTTTAATGCTTTGTCAGTTTGACTTCATCGCAGCCTTAAATTAACTCTTGCTGTGTAGCTGCAATAAAAAAAGTGCCATTTCTGTAGCCATGGTGTGACTCTCCACTGACTCTCTGCATTGTTTTCAGAAAAAGAAGGTGCTGTTATGCAAGATAACTTCAGACAAGATTAACAAATAAATTCTCTGCCTGTTTTTAAAGAACAAATTGAGCTGGATAATCATTTTAACATCATGTTTTACTCTGAAGAGATCCTGAAACTCATTATCACTGCATCAGACTGAAATTTGACATCAGAGCTTGAAATGTCTTTGCTGTGTGTGAAGAGTTGTTACTCAATATATCACAAGCAGCAGCAGTAACACTCTGAGTTTATCTATGAACAATGAAGACTGTCATACTGTTAAAAAGCTGCACACCTCTATTAATTAAAAAGAGGATTTATAATAAATTTACACATAAACATGCGTGATGTTGAGCTCATGCCTGTCTAAACAGGAGAAACCACATAGACATTAAAAGGATCAGTTCACCCAAATTACATTAACATTTTCCCACCAGACGTATCTACCCTGCAGTCAGTTACATTTTCGGAGCTTTTAAAACTTCTTACACCATCCTGACAAAATCAAGGTGATTAGCAATTCTTCTGTGGTGATGCTAACATAAGAATGTCACATTTATGCAGTGAATGACTGGAAAGCATACTGTATATTACTGTTTCAGAGACATTAAAGTCTTACTCTGTGACTGTTCCTCATCTTCGGTAGGAAAGAGGTCATCCAGAGACTCTTTGGTGGAAGACGTGTCTTTGTCGTCCTGAAGTGAGAAACAAACAAACTCAGGAAAGACGGAACGGCAGATAAATGAGCTCATCATATTCTCAATATTTCTCAATGTGTGAAATATACAGTAGATGTGTGTCAATTCTGATTTGAAACTAATGGATTAACATCTAAATGTGGTGGCTTATGGTGACAAACACAGAGAGTGACCTCCAACAGTGAAGCTTTATGGAGTTTTTTTAGCCTCTTTTAGCTCCTAGATTTGATTTTACTGGCACATTTATTACATGGTTCAGTCTCAGTGCTCTCATCAAGCCCATTCCAGCGGCAGCTATTTTTGGCAAACAGAGTTAATAAACCCACTGTTTGCTACCTGTCCAGCTCCAAACTGCAGACAGACACAGTTAGCCACTAGCTGGTGAACATAGTGGAACATTTAGCAGCTAAAGAGACAGATTTCCCTCAGGAGCTGGTGGAGACCAAAAACAGAGCTAAAAGCAGCGAATACTGGACTTAAATTCACAATGCTAATGTTTTTCCATGTCCGCTGGATGTGTAAGTAGGTAACTGTTAAAAGTAAAGTAACATGTCAGCAATAACAACTTTATACGGTGATAAGGTGTCAGGGCTTTTGTCTGTTAGCTTGTTGTGGAGTTCTTCTGCCCCCTAGAGGCCTAAATATAAAACTACTAAAGCTTTAAGAACCAGTTTCAATGTTGGTTGTCCTGACTACACTTTAAAGCTGCTAAATGCGAGATTGGGGGCATTTCTATTGCCTCAGCACGGCTCTCAACATGGCGACGACTGAGCCGGCGGCTTGTAGCTAAGCGTGTTAACAGTGCTAACAGTGAAAACAACAGCAACAGTGCTGACAGAACTAACGGTGTTAACCTGGGGGGGGGGGAACCGGAGGGTCAGGACGGCGTTATCAGCTGTAACCGCCGTATGAGAGCAGTGCAGAGTGGTGGCCGTGAGCTAGCCAGTGGGGCACGCTCACATGCACAAACATGCACTACAAGGCACGCACGGCCGGCTTGTCCCAAAAGGTCATCACTTCATCAGTGTATCTTATTAGATATTTGTGTGAAATTGTCATAATTAGCATATGAATTCTTGAGTTATGGCCAAAAACGTGTTTTGTGATGTCACAGTGACCGTAACCTTAAAATCTAATCTAATCTAAAAACCTGTTTCAGGTTTTAGTGGAATCAAGTTCATATTTCAGCCTGTTTTCCCTGAATACACACAGAAACATCCAGATAAAATTCATATCTTCTTTTCCACATTTGATCCTTTGTTACTTGAACAGCTAGTTGGCTGGTGAAGTAATGACAGCAGATTCTTCCTGAACAAACACACACATAATTGTTTTTGCGAGCAGTTTGTCGCCTCCTCACCAGCTGCGGTTCCTCCAGGTCGTATTTGCGTATGGAGGACATGAACTGCAGGTGTCTGTTCTGCTCCTCCAGGGTCACCACCTCCTGCTCCTTATCCTGCAGCCGCTGCTGAGCACCTGCCAGCTCGTCCCTCAACCACTGGTTCTCCTGACAGAGACGACGCACCTGACGAGGAGGACACAAAGAGAAGGAGGAGGTGACAAAGCAGGGGGAGGAAAGGAATAAAAAAGGGGGAAGGATGTAGGGGAGGGAAAGGAAGAAGATGAAGGAAGAGGGTGGAGAGGGAGAGGAAAGGAAGGTGGAGGAAGAAGATGGATGGGAAGAAAATAGAAACACCATGAAGGATTTAACGTCAGAGAGCCTCCCATCTGCTCTTCATCTCTTCAGTTATTCTCTTTTTTTTTTTTAACATGTCCACCCTGCAGAAACTCACCTGAGCGCGCAGCTTCTGTTTCTCTGCCTCCAGTGAACCCAGGTGAGCCGACAACGCCATCATCACCTGGAGGGACGAGAGACAACTGAAACATTACATGATGTACAGATGATGAAACACCTCAGAGATAAAACACCTCATGAACTTAGAAACCAAACATTAAACATTAGAAAAACACATGATGGAACTTTCCTGGACAAAAGAATTAAGAAGTTAATGCTCATCTAATACTGCACATTATATATACTGTCATTTCTGCACTTTTGCTTTTAACCCTTACAGACCCACTTAGACCCGTTTTTGTCTTTTTTAGGGGGATACAGGGGGTCTTTAGGGGGAGATAGCAGGTCAACAGTTGATGTCACATAGAAGTGGTGTACATCATCTGAAAGCTGGGAACCTGAAGATTAATTTGAGATGCAGCTCAGCACTGTGTGTCAAGTTGTTCTAGTCATAAATCAGAATCCCATGCTCTATTATGCCACATAAGTTGTTGCAGCAATTTTTGGGTTGATACCATTTGTTACACAGATTTGGTGCTAAATTTAACCATTTTTTACCACTCGAGAATTGATAAAAATTATCAGAAATCCCTCCAAAATACCACATTAAGACACCAAGACCTTGCTGTGATTTGCTATCAAAAACCTTTGACATTTGGAGATTTCTCAGAAAGTAGTCCCTAGTGTACAGTGTGTTTTTAGAGCTTTTGCCCTGAAAACAGCTGCTTGTTGTGGCTGAAAGCGTCGCTATGAGAGCGATTAAAGTGAACCAAAACAGTGAAGTTGTGAGTCATAAAAAACAAAACAATGAGCTAAAAGACGCTACAACGCTCCGCAGAGCTTATAGCAGCTTTAAGTTACCACAAATAATACGTCATAATGGCTTTACCTCTATTCTATTCTTCTATCCGTACCTGTGCCTCGCTCAGCCCCAGCTCTATCCTCTCCAGTGATTGGCGGATGATGCCGCTCTTCTCCTGCTCCACGCTGCCGCTCTCCGGCGCCGGTCGGCTCTCCATCGCCTCCTGCAGGTTCTCCAGCAGACCGCGGTTCTCTCCTCTCAGCGCCTCCAGCCCGGCGATCACCTGCTGCGTGTTGCACAGAATCTCCTCCGCCGACAACATGGCTGCAACTCTGAGGTTCCTCCTCTCACAACAACTGACCTGGGAACAGCACAAAGAGGAACACATAAATAGCAGAAGAAGTCATCATAGGAATACTTGTAGTAGTGGTAGTAAAAGGAGCAGTAGTGGTAGAGGTAGAAGCAGTAAAAGCAGGGCTTGTGCTATCTGTAGAAGTAGTAGAATATTTAAGAATAGTAGTAATAGTAGTAAAAGTGGCAGTAGTGCAGTTGTAGTAGTAGAAGTTGTGGGACAGCAATAGTAGTGGCATAGAAATACTTAAGTAGTAGCCTGTCAGTATTAAAAGCAGTAGCAGCAGTACAAGGACTACTAGTAGAATGGGTAGCAAATAGTAGCAGTAGGACTAGCAGTAACCGCTTTGCCAGTACTTGTGGTATCAGTAGAAGTAGTAGAATATTATTCAGTAATAATAGCAGTGGTAGTAGTGGTAGTCGTGGCACAGCAGTAGTAGTAGCAGCAGCAGCACAAGTACTACTAGTAGAATTAGCAGTACTAGTAGCAGTAGTGTCAGTACTTGTGGTATCAGTAGAAGTAGTGGTATTTTCAGCAGCTATAGTAGTATAATATTAGTAAAAGCAGTTGTAGTATTGGTAGTCATGACAGAGTAGCAGTAGTAGTAGTAGTAGTAGTAGTTGTAGTATTAGTAGCGTAGCAGAAGCAGCAATACAAGTACTACTAGTAGATTTAGTAGCGAACAGTAGCCATCAGTAATAGGAGAAGCTGGAGGAGACGTAATAGTAGTAGCAGTATTAGTTGTTGTAGAAGTACTGTAGTAAGAAACAACTTTATTTTCTAAAATATGAAGATTGATTTTGCAGCACATTCTTTACATGCAAGCCAACTTTAAATTATACCTGCAAATAATTCTTAATTGCAGTATTTAGAAGTCAGTATACTATTCTTTTAGCTTTGACTCAGCTGCTGAACAAATAGCTGGCATTGAAGACATTATAAAGTAAAAACAGGAGAAGATGTCTGACTCATTCTTCAGGCTGAATCTACATAGAGGCTGTGATTTACTGTTGATTTCACTCATTAAATTCACTTCAGTCAATAAATAGAGCTGATTATAAATGTAGGGAGATGGAATAAAGACATGGCTTCTGGCCCAAGTATTGAAATTAATTTCTTTTGTTCTAATATTCAGTAACCGTGGGCTGTAGACAGTAATAAGAAAATACTGAAGTAAATACAAACTGTCAGCAACTTTCCTAAACACAGACATATGATGGTTTTCAGTTTCCTCTTTACTGAGAGTCTGAGAGGAGAAGTGGGCATATAATACAAAATGTTGAAGTACTTGCATTAGATATAGACAGTTTTATTCTGTCACAAACAACTTCCACATAACACCTTGTCCAAATAATCACAAGACAAAATAATAAATAATATGCTAAAATGTTGGCCTCTTTTCTTTCTTAACTGTGGTGAACATTAAAGCTGCAGTATGCAATATTGGCGCAAATATGATTTAAAATTTTTTTTTTAGAAAACTGGACGCTTTATCGTGACAGTAGTACATGAAACAGGTAACCTGAAAAAAATCCTGTTCCTCTGTGTCCTACTGTGTCCTCCGGTGCTCCTAAAAGGCAACTGAAGGATTTCTCTTACCGGAGGAAAACAAGGTCCGCTGCCAGCTGCAGTCTATGAGAGCCGGCTGTCAATCACTCGCAAACTCCGACCAAACGGTCAAACTAGGCAGCGCTGATCAAATATGAATCAATATTCTGTTACTGTAATGCCTATTTCTCACCTCAAATGTTCTCCGAATCATCTTGTAGTTACTGTTTAGCTGTAAAATGAGAAAGTTTGTCACGCGGCCGCCATTGTAAAATCTGTTGAAGGAAGCCAAGTTCTGGTCACATGATCGGAGCACAGCCAATAGGAACGCTCTTTCTCTCTGAAATGACCTGTGATTGGTCAAAATCTGCCGTCACGGGCTAGATTTCTCTAAAGCCTGAAAACAGAGCCATGATGAGGAGCAGAAGTCTAGTTTTCTCTCAGAACACTTGAATTACAATATGCTGAAAGGATATTATGGAATTTGTGCCAAATTATGCCAAAAAATTGTTGCATACTGCCACTTTAACATTAAGAAAATATAAGAAAACAAACACAGTCTCCTTTGTTTACTGTAGGAGGCGCAACAGGCCTCAGGGTCTTTTTTTAACCAGGAATAATGTATTTTTAGGCAAATTTAAACCCAACACAAAGCCTCCCAGCTAATATAATGATGACTGCGTCACATAACGAGATATTTCTGTTAATTTCTTCTTATAAACATCATCGGCTATACCACATAATCCATAAACACCCCCTGTGGGTGATGATTAAGCTCTGAAACACGATGTAAACACACAGACAAACACGCAGCAGGCTTCATTTCAGATCCACATCAACACAAAGTTATTTATAGCCTACCTGCTAAATCCAGGCTCCTTTTGTTCCACTCTTATTGTTTCTGTTTGGAAAAGAGGAACCGGTCACATACAGCTCACAGTATCCGTCAGTTTATTTACTGTTGAAATGGTGGGACGGTAAAAACAGTAGAAGCTGTAAATTGATTCACCTGCTGCCTCCTCGGCTCTCAGCTCCTCCTGTCATCACAGATTGATCAGCATCAAGCTGGCACAGCAGCACATCCAACTTCCGGTTCTCACCTTCAGAATAAAACTCGTATCAAAGCATATAGTGTATTTAACTAGTAAAAATTGTTTGCTTTTTGTAAACAATCTAAATTAGTTTAATTTATTTGAGAAGAGATAGTACAAATTAATAAATAAACACATTATAAATAAAATATTTTATCAATGAAATTCCTTTTAAACCTGCAGTAGGCAAAATGTTTTTGGCATCATTGGGCAAAAATTCCATAATAACCTTTCAGCATATTGTAATTCAAAAGAGAGAAAACTAGACTTCTGCACCTCCTCATGGCTCTGTTTTCAGGCTTTAAAAAAATCTAGCCCGTGACAGGAGACTTTGGCCAATCACTTGGTATTTCCTCAACTGATCTCAACATGGCTGCCAGGTCACAAACTTTCTCATTTTACAGCTAAACAGTACACTACAAGATGTTTCTGAAAACATTTGAGGAGAGAAATAGGCATTACAGTAACAGAATATTGATTCATATTTGATCAACGCTGCCTAGTTTGACCGTTTGGTCGGAGTTTGCGAGTGATTGACAGCTGCTCATAGACGGCAGGCCCCAGCTCGGCTCTGATTAGTTGTTTTCCTCCGGTCTGTGAAATCTTGCAGATGCCATTAGGAGCACCGGAGGACACAGAGGCACATTATTTTGTTCAGATTACCTGTCTCATGCACTACTGTCAGGTTATAGTGACAGTTTTATAAAAATAACTTTTTTTTTTCTACCCACTGCTGCTTTAAGCTTCAATATCTTAAGTTAAACTTTATGTGTTAATGGTCAATTTATCCTGCAGTATGACAACAACAATATGGGACGACAGCACTACTCCGACTACATAAACAGAAAAATTGCGAAAAACTCAAATACTGAAGTATTGTGCCATAACTTAAAAGAAACAAGTAGAACTCAACAAGTTTATCACCTTACATATAATTACATAAAAACACAGCGCTTTTATTCTGAAGGCAAAGTCTCACGACTTCCTGCATTTGTCCAGTGATGTGCGCGTGGATTGACTGCGCAGTTGAGGAGCTTACCTGATCCCATATTTCCCACCATGCACCGCGGCACCGGGGCTGGCCGTGACCGGGACAAGGCCACCTATCTGTGGGAGAGATGAACTGCCTGCAGGAGGAGACACAGATAGATTATTAATGATAGAATACTAATGACAGTTTGTGTTTGAGCTTCATATATATCAATTAGATTGGTCTATAGATTTATATTGAAAGTTTTTTCTTCACATTTCTAACCATTTTCCATGTAAAAAAAACCCCAAACAATGTAATTCTAATAGGCTAAATATCCACCTTTCTTTAAAAGTATCTTTAATATATACAGTACCTCAATAGATAACATATACCAATAGATATTAGATACATTTGTCCCTGTGATTAATTGAAACTGCCCGTCTTTCTAAGTGATTAACCATTACTTTTAATTTTGAAATCATCCATCCATCTCATTGTTACTCATATGTACAGTACATGCAGGACTTGTATTTGTAATGGGGTATTTTTATAGTATTGCATCACTACTTTTACTTAAGTAAATGATCTGAATACTTCCTCCGTCACCACTGGGTTTGGTTTGCAGATACTCAATATTAAAAGACTGATCAGGGTCAGGAGAAAAAACAACAACAAAAACAAAACACCCAGGTCATCCCTACTTTTAACTGTGACCTCTGGACCAGAGGCCCCCTGTCCCCTTTGGGCCCGGGGCCTGCACCCTGTAGGCCCAATCAGTTAACCATCCACACAGTGACTTCTTCTTCTCTTGACTTTCTATAGATGGCGCTCTTTCCTTTATCCAATCACTCATAGGGCTAGCATGCTGCTCATGCTAATGACCATAGAGTTACACTAAAACTAGACTTTCCATACACTTCAAAACATATTCAGTCAGGTTCCCAGAGTGGAGGTACGATATAAAAACTCCACTTTAAAATCAAGTGAAATACAAATCCACACAGAGGAACCCAACACACAGGATCTATCAGGAGAGTGTGTGTGTGACAGTTATACGAGCAGGTTGATGGACGGCTCAGCTGTCAGGTGGGCAGAGAAGCACCAGCAACTGACTGTGGTGGGCGTGCAGGCAGGGACCGGCCATATAAGGTCTCCGGTCCCCGGGGAAACTCCTCCAGGCGTCTGTGCTTCCTACAAACAGCCCTCCAATACCTGCTGCTCACCACATATTCACCCACACGGGTCAGGAGGTCAAATGATCAGTTTGAAAAAGTCAGTCCCCAAATCAGAGCAGCTTGAACGTGACACCGGCAGACGATGTATAAAAGAAGCAGGAAATAAGAGGAGAGCACTTTGAAGCTCCTTCTCATCGCATTTTAGACACCTAAAAAAATCAGTACGCTATATTTAGAATATTTTCACCGCTTTACCTTGCCATCAGACAGCCCTTTCTGACAGGTAACTGAAGCCGTAGTCTCCATCTATGCTCTCTCCAAAGCCACCAGACTCCATTGAAAAAAACAGTAATTTTACCTCGCAGAACACGGGAGTTGCTGGTCTACACACTGCCTCTATCGGTTAGTTTATTTGTGTTATTGTGTGACTTTGGTGAATCCGAACAAACTAAATTCACACACTCTACGTATGTAGCATTGAATGTTGTTCTGATTTAAATCAGAAATAATTTGATAAAAAGTACAAAACACAACCAAGAATTTGGTTCCAACTTGACAGTGTTTGACACTACAACAAACATTTTTTGGTCTCAATAACAAGCCACACACAGGGGTTTGTTATACAGACACTGAATGTTAAACAGGTTGTCTGTCCTGTCCATACCCACAGGAGACAAGTGTTGCAGTCTGAAATGTCAGCAAAAACAGGTAGGCCACCAGCTAAGTTTGGCAATGACACTCAGATATTAAAATGACCATTAATGATGGATGTAATTCAAACTGTAAACAGTCACTTACATTTATTCATGTCATAAAACCCAGTGGATGACTGCTGGTGGCAGAAGCAAACTGCTCTTTAGACTGCAGGACAAACTGAGTCAATAAGTCCTAATTACATGCAGCCGAGGCAGTGTGGCAAGGGAAGGGAGAAGAGGATTATGGGAAAGTGAGTTTTTAGGTGAGTAAATCCTTTCTACACACAGAAATCAGTGTATTTATACACAGGTATGAATCCTTTGTAATACGCCTCGACAGGAAAGCTGAGAAGAAGAAGAAGAAGAAGAAGAAGAAGAAGAAGAAGAAGAAGAAGAAGGAGAAGAATAACTGCTCAGCACTACTACCACAATGCTAGTTTTGATACCAATACTTTTCAATGCTTTTTAATTCTAAACATGTTTTTTTCTACAAAACCCAGACTTCTCCTAACAGCACTTTACCTAAAATACTTCACTTAGTGTCATTAAACTATGCGGGACCACCACATTTGTCGAGTTCATTCTTTCCTCAACCTCTGACCTCTGAGCAGAAAATAGAAACTACTTTATTTGTTCATCTGTTGCAGTGGAAATATTTATATTCCCTCTAGGGTCCTCAGCACACTACAACTGTGTTTATGTGAAATTAAGCAGAGGACTGAACCACTTATCTCAGTGGTTTAGCTCCTCAATTATATTTATATATTTTTTTTTTTTTTTAGCTCCTGATGTGCATTTTCTTGTTATGTCTTAATTGTATTCTAGTAGTGTTTTCGTTTGTCTAGACTGAAGACCAGAGGGGACAGAAACTGCTTTAATGTAAAATCTCCTGAGTGAAAAGCTAAGCCTTCTAAATCTCTTATAAACCTCACTGACCTTTATAATAACTGTTAAGTCTTTGTTCTTAAGTAGAGTATTATTGCCTCATTAACTATGACTTTAAAGGGATAGTTTTTGAAATGGGGTTGTATGAGGTACTTCTCCATAGTCAGTGTACCTACAATGGCTTTATGATCTGCAAAATATTGTTTTGGTAAAGTTATTTATAAAAGTTATTACAATACTTTATACTCTGGGATGTTTAATTTGTTATTTCTGAAAACTTGTCAGCTACAGGTAACCAAATCCAATGGACTTTGTCTTCCCACACACACACACACCAGACTAATGAGACAGCTGACTATTAATTGAATATATCGTATATATTTCATTTTGCTGTCACCTCGCAGTTGCAGAGCTTCAGCGTCCCACTCTGAGGACACATTAGCAGCCTTGCCTTTCATTACAATGTCAACACTAAAAATATCTTCACTGTGCATCTTTAATTATTTATCTGCACTGTTTTTAATCACACATAATACACTAAAGATCTGATTCTTGACAGAAGGGTTGCTGCATGCAGTTCATCAATGTGTATTTTGTGAGTGTGTGTGAGAGAGTTGGGTTAGAAGCTGCAGAAAATGAGATCAATGCTGAGATTAGACGGCGGTGGGAATTCACACTGGCAACACAACACTGCTGCTGACGCCCAACACACAGCCGACAGCAGGAAGACATGACGGTATGCTCTGCAGTCAGATATGTGTGTGTGTGTGTGTAAATATATACATACATGCACACGGACGCGCACAAAGATAAAGATGACAAAAAGAACACAGGTGATGCACGTAGACACATGATCAAATAATCATGCAACACACATCAGAGATCTGCAGCTTTAAAATGTTACAGCTGTCTCCAATTGATGTAAAATTAGAAATGAATGACTTATAGAATGAATGGGAACAATGGCGCGTGCACACACACACACAAAGCGTGTCATGCATGATTTATTTTCTTTTAATAGAGCTACTAGAGTGTTTGAGGGCCCTTTCACTTGTGACACTATGAAGGCATGAGACATAAAGTCACATATGTGAGAAGATAAATGTGAAATTACACATCACAAATAATGTGAGTTAATCCCAGGTGTAATGTGTAAACTCTCCACTGATAGTCACGGGTTAAATCCCAACTGTTTACTGCTCTGTGTCCTGCTGGTTTGGTAAAAGTTTTGTAAAGTGAAGGTGGATGAACAGATGAATGGTCGCAGCGATGGAAGGACGGACAGACGCACTGACAGCTGAGTCGATGCAATTCAATCGGGTGAACTGGTATTGGAGATGGGAGGAGCTGGTGAGGCGGCACTAAAGATAGAAATCCACGGTTCAAACCGCCATCCCCCCCACCCACTCACGAGTTACTCAGGTAGCTCATGTTTCAATGTATGCTCTCCACCACCACCTCCTTCACAAAATATACATGGAAAAATCACAGAAATTGAAAACTATTGTCCAAAAATAAGAAATGACTTTGAATTGAAACACGGTGTAATGTTGCTCAGTGCAGATACACACAACCAACATGTTCCCAACTCGTCACATACTGACGCTTTGTAACGCCCCTTGGCGTCACTTTTCAGTTGCAGTAAACATCTGCTTTAAGGCACGGTTGGTAAAGATTTTAGAAACATTTTTATGTTATATTAGTTGAAATTTTCATTACATCCCGACAGCAATCAATAAATCAAATGCTCTGATAAAAAAAAAGGAAAAAAATCTGGTATCTGTTGCTGTCGCAGGACTGTAATAAACCCGTCCAATCATTTCATTCGGGATGAATGTAATGATTGGACGGGCTACCTGTCTGCCTACGTGCACTCATTGCACGTACACTCATTGCACGTCACCAGAGTCTTCTAAAAGCTGCCAGCATGACAGCTGTGAGTACTAACAATAGCCATGTTTGCTGTTTACGTTCATTATGATAATTTTGGGGGAGTGGCTTTAGAGGGAGGCCTGAAGGGACAGACTGTCAGTGTTGCCGACTTGGCGACTTTCTCTCTAGATTTAGGGACTTTTGGAGCTTTGTTGGAAAAGAGTTGGCAACACTTTTTTTTTTTTTCGGTTGGATCATTTTTAAAATTTCACGTTACAAAATGTTGTACTCCTGCTAGCTTCCCACCCTGCCTTTAAAGATGTGAATTAAACAAAAATACTTGCTTAGGTTTAGGCAACAAAACCACTTAGTTAGGTTAAGGAAAAACATCATGGTTGGGCTTAAAATTACTATGTTTGTACAGTGAAAATGTGACTTCATGTTGTGAACACGGGACACGAACAAACAGCTGACTGTAACGTGAAAGTGAAACTTAACGCACGGGACGTGAACAGCGGTCTGCTGGATGAAAGCCCTGTGTTTGTTGTACCCATCCACCTCCCCTCCCACCCATCCTGTGTGTCTCTTTTGCTCTTTAAACAACGTCACCACAGCACTTTCTCAGAGCGTTAACTGTTGCCAAGGATGGGTTTACATTGTGGTTAATGGAAAGCCCGGTGTGTCTCATACCGGCGCTAAAGCGGGCTGACACAACACGCCCAATATATTTCACCACTATGAGAACACAACACTTTAAGCTATGCACCGTGTGATGATCTGATTCAACGTATCTGTAGTTTGCAGAAACGTACCATGCCAACATTTTATTCTGCAGACACTAAAGGCTTTATACAACTTGTTCACATATAGTCGTACTCCCCAACATCTGCAAACAGATTTGATGTGTAAAATTGGTAGAGTTTGCCTTTACAGTCAAGGTGGAGTTTTTCAATAAATGGTCAGTACAGTATAGTAGTTTTCTATAAGACCACAGTGTTTTAGTAACCTAAACCTAACTCCACGCAGGACATATAGTGCCAGTGCCATGATATCCCAGGCAGTAATTATGTTTAGTCCACATTTGGTAAAGCTAATCAATATTACACAGCAGTAACATATTTTGTAGGATATAAAGCTGGAACGAAACAAAGAAAATGGTGAAACATTTATTCAATGTTGTGTACAAGCAAACACAAAACGTCACGTCTCATTGGCCAAACCCCGTCACTCCTTCTCATTCAGCTCTGCCTCATTCCAATCCAGCACTTTTCACTATGTGACAGACTTAACATGCTCACGTTGACAGAGTCGTCTTACAAATGCCTGGGTCTATTTGTGGTGCTCCTCAAACCGTTAACATGATTTCTGTCCCGCTCTGGCTCAAGACTCGTATGTCTGAAACAGTCAGTTCGGGTCAAATCGGAGGAATTCAAAGAAGGCATGAGGGCCGCTGCTGCTTCCTGAGATCAGCGAATCACTCCCCTTTGAGTTATATCTTTACATGTGGGGTTAAGGCGTGATCAGCTTAAGTTTTAAACACTAATGTCAAGTCTTTGTAATACTGTTTCATCATAAACACCAATGAAAAACACAACAACTAAAAGTCAGGAAAAAGTCATTATTTTCTTGTTACATCCTCATGTTTCACTGTGTTTCCGCTCAGTACAGGTACCACAAGAACAATTACAGAGCCATAGGATGCTGTATAATGTCGATAGGAAAATCCCAAATGTGCGTCAGTGGAAGACGTCAGTGGCTGAGACTGCCAGTTGTTCCTGGCAACACCCATGTGT
The DNA here is from genome assembly GCA_916701645.2 of Sebastolobus alascanus. NCBI lineage: Eukaryota > Metazoa > Chordata > Actinopteri > Perciformes > Sebastidae > Sebastolobus > Sebastolobus alascanus. Next base: position 20,940 of record CAKAOJ020000285.1, read on the forward strand.
GAATGTGTGAATACATGTAACCCTCAACTACTCCCTAAGGCCTTTGCTGTGAATAACTATCTGCCAGCAAGCTCAAACAAGCTTTATAAAATACTGTATGTACTATATATACTGTATATTAGGGCTGTCAATCGATTAAAATATTTAATCTTGATTAATCACATGATTGTCTATAGTTAATTGCAATTAATTGCAAATTAATCACACATTTTTTATCTGTTCAAAATGTACCTTAAAGGGAGATTTGTCAAGTATTTAATACTCTTATCAACATGTGAGTGGGCGAATATGCTGTTTTATGCAAATGTATGTATATATTTATTACTGGAAATCAATTAACAACACAAAACAATGACAGATATTGTCCAGAAACCCTCACAGGTACTGCATTTAGCATAAAACAATATGCTCAAATCATAACATGGCAAACTGCAGCCCAACAGGCAACAACAGCTGTCAGTGAGTCAGTGTGCTGACTTGACTATGACTTGCCTCAAACTGCATGTGATTATCATAAATTGGGCATATCTGTAAAGGGGAGACTCATGGGTACCCATAGAATCCATTTACATTCACATATCTTGAGGTCAGAGGTCAAGGGACCCCTTTGAAAATGGCCATGCCAGTTTGTCTTCGCCAAAATATAGCGTAAGTTTGCAGCGTTATTTAACCTCCTTCGCAACAAGCTAGTATGACATGGTTGGTACCAATAGATTCCTTAGGTTTTCTAGTTTCATATGATGATGATGATCAGTGGATCTAGGATTCAGGGTGCATAACTAATTTAAACCAGCACTAAAACAGAAACAACACAAACAAGAAGCAGCTTGGAAAATGTGATGCTGAAATCACAAACAGCTGTTTACCATTTAGATGAAGGTCATCTTGAATGCTTTAAAACTACATAAACTTCTTGTATATCATAATATATCATTATATCCTGTATGTATGTGTACTTCCTCACACATACAATGCATCGAAACACATTAACAGAAACAAATACTACGCGTAGATTTATTTTATCAACTAGACATATTAACAGCAACACCCTAAAAAACAAAAAACAAAAAGTCTAATCGACACTTTTCAACAAAGTAACAATATCAGCTTCACAGAGGTTGTATTTTATGCAAGGTCCAAGTTTCCACGTCTTGTATGCACGTCTGGATGCATGCACACAAACTGCACCAACTCTGCAATCTCATATGCGACTCGTAACACAGATCTGCAAACCATTTCCTTTGCTGCCTCATATGGATCAAAACAGTTTTTCTAACATTTCCTCACACAGACATCAGTAAAAAACAAACACTAAAAACTGTATTCCATTTAATATCAAGTCATTTAGTATGCACTAAGCCCATAAAAGTATTCAACCACCTGATTTTTTTGCACACTCTGCTCATGAGATTCAGATTGAATCATTATAAATGATTCACAGTTTTCCTGGTTACATAACTGTCCTTGGTGCCTGGTTCCCCGGGGCAGCTGCAGGGTTTGGGACTAGGGGTGGGACTGGGGGTGTGGATGGGGGGTGGTATGGGTGTGTGGGTGTGGGGAGTGCTGAAGGATACAATGACAGTCTAAACTGGGATACTGGATCTGTGCCAAGGTGGCAAGCGAACTACAGAACTGACTGATCTGAACGGGGAGAAGACACACACAGCACATATCACCCGTCAGTCAGCGTGACCTTTGAGTTTTATTGATGGGGGTTTAAGGTGGTAAAGGATGTAGTGGAGGGTAAAACTGTATATTTTTTTATATGCGATATAGACTTAAAATAGTCTTTTACAAAAGCCAGCTGAAAGTATGAATACAACCACATCTGTTGTATGTGTGAAAGTGCCAGTATGTGAGGCAGTTCCTGTAACAAGCTGTTCATTTAGCAAGTTTAACACACATCTTAAAGTTACTACAAGGAACTTTCATTTTGATTTTGGCGACCCCTGTGGACAAACACCACCGCCTTGTGTCGTAAAGATCTGCAGCTGCCAGAGTCCCTTTAGAAAACTTCTCATTTTACTGCAGCAGGGTCTGACAGTCTGCTCCGCTCAGTCCTGGTTCTGGTTCTCCCATGCCTCCCTTCCCTCCAGCAGCGTGAACCTAAATGCCGTGAATTGTTTCATCTGATGTTGCAAGGAATCTGACACGATGACATGCATTAAGAATAAATATGTATACACTTTTCTCGCCGATGGTGTCGTTTGCTTATGTAGGTCATAAAGAGGCATCAGTACTAAATTCAGACTGTTTCATAACCAGTTAAAAGTTCCTTGTAGTAACTTTGCGTTTGATGCACCCATCCACCTTCTTTCCCGCCCGCCATAAGCGGTGTTTTTCTCACGTTTTATTCTACGTCACAAGCTCTGAGCGTAGCATATTTACGCGTTTACATTGCAGTTAGTACAGACTACATGGCGTACAAATGACATGGCAAAAGCAAGAACGGCGTCCTTATTGCACGTGAAATGACATTCATTGCCATTTAGTGCAACCGGGCTGATTTTACCACATGTAGTATTATATTTTGTTTTATTTATTTAGTTGTAGAGTTATACAGGTTTGTGGGGTGGATTGAGGGAGCAAGGGATGTTTAAAAATTGTAATTGGCCACTTGTTCTAAATATAGATATATTAAAAAAACAGCAGAATTGGTATGAAAATCTATCATTAAATCTGTATAATAAACATCTGAGCTCTAGCTCTCTGCTGTGTTTGGGGGGAAACCTGGATCTTATGTGAGACTGCTGTCTGCATCACGATGTCTCTCAGCTCCACCCCGCAATTTTTACTTTGTCACATGATGTGCGTGTGATTTAATATCTGTCTGTGGGTAGATTACTGAGGTCGATCACATTACCAGTGGGGGGTAATGACGCTGGCACTCGTACAAGAGCTGGACTCGAGGTTTCACAATCATATCTGACTCTGAGTATAACCTTCCAGACTAATGGACATTTGTATTGAATACAAAGCGATACTAACCTAAAACATGTTAGGCAGGATATTTAATATAATATATGAATGTGTGCACTTACAACTACTCACACATGTTAATACAGACATATAAGAACACACTGGAATTTACGTTTTCGCTCCTCTGACTTGTCAAAAGTTTGGTCAGCTTGTCACTATGCATCACTACATGACATCCCACACAGGGAACATCAACACATATCTTAAACTCACACATGGACACCTCCACTTAGCAAATTGGTAGGCGAGAGGAGCCACAGCTCAATGAAATACAATCTGTAATCTTGAATACTGCGATGATGAAATCTAAGACAAAGTGGTTATTTTAACTCCTAAATATGATGACAGAGAGAACTCCAGTTACTTGGCTTCGTCGACTCACTGGGGACACTTATGAAACACGGAGGAGGGATTCAGTACATGTGCATGCATGCTTCCAATAAGTGTCCAAACCATCAGAGTCCTCTTAAACTGACCAGTTGAAAGCAGGTGAAAAATGTAAAGCTGCTCACCCTCTCCATTTAATTAAAATCATATTAAAACTATAAAACTAAAAAAAACATCTTTAATGTGTTTTTTTCATTCCATGCTCTTTTAAATTTACATTTAATGTCATTTTATTACACTGTAAATACTGGGAAAGTGAATTACTGGAATATTTATTCCATTGCATGACCTTCTGATTTTGACATTCATACTCTTGATGCCAGTTACTCTCATTGTAAATCGCTCAGGACAAAGTTAAAACATTGGTCAGTGCCTACACTGCAGAGATTATGTGAATCTAGTTTCACCACAGTGCAATAATGTCTGCATTTAAAGCATAAAAGTCTGAGGGTGCATGTGCTTTTGAACACGGCTGTCCACAACTGTTCTGTCCTGCAGCTACGAGCAGGCAGAAGGTGAAAGGTTGGACCGAGCGGCTGCAGCTGTTTCATGTCTCTCGTCTCGAGTGTTGTGTGATGTTCGTTCTTGCCTTTTAGAAACTCACCCGGGCACAGAAGACCCCCTGCGACCAATCAAATGAGGGGACCCCGAGGGTTGTCAGCCAATAAGGACAGAGGTCTGGGTATAAATGCTTAAGCCCATCACCTGGCAAAGTTGGGCAACCCCTACACTTAGTGGACTGGATCTGATCCCGGGATTTGTTACCTCTTTCTTTTCTCCTAAACAGGTAAAAAAAAAAAGCAAAACAATGCTTTAGTTAGCCTTTTTCTTATATCGAAGGGAAAGATTGTGGTGATTTTTCTATATCAGTTTGGACAGACACCTCAAAAAAGAGAGAGAAACATTTTTAACCAAATATCTGTCAGACAGATTCCTCCATTGCTGAACTCTGGAGCCATGAAAACTTTGTCTCTGCTCGCATTTTTGTGTTGGATTCCTCTAAAGCTTTGCACATTTTTTTCCTGATATGGAAACTACTAAAATCTACTGAGATCGTTCTTCTATCAGTGCACATTGTAGTGAAACTTGACGCTCTTGGTTTCTTGGATATGGGTAGCACTAGTCTGCTGATAGAACTGCAGTGAAATGCCACTGAAACAGTTGTGACTATCAGCTGTTGCTGACGCCAGCAGGGAAGACTTGAAGTGTGTCTTCGAATAGTTTAGGGGCGCTTGATTTAGTCATGGAACTTGTGGAGCCATCTGTGAGGCATGCAATGCTCTGACCTTTCAGCGCACCAGGTGTCATCAATCAACTGCACCTCAAGCAACTGACGGAGTTTTGACCTCTGTCTGACGGAGAGGGAGATTGACTTTTAAATACAGAATAATGGCTAGAAGTTTATTAACACGTCTATTCTGACTGATTCTGCAGCTGCAGCTCTGCTGATTCTAGCTCTGCATTTTCATTTGTTTTTATTAAAGAAAGTAAGTTTATATTAGTAGTTTAATAATATTTTCAGTCTTAAAAACGTGAAATGATTTATTGCTTCTGGTGTCAAAGCACTTTGTCTGCTACTTCCTATGTATTGCAGCGTTGCTCGGCCACTAAGTTTGCATCAGTCTGAGGTTAAATGCAGTGAAAGAGAAGAGAAAATCATTGATCCTAATGTGCTGTAGCTCCCCGCAGAGAAGGGAGGGGTGCAGGACAAGAGGGGGCACAGCCACGCTATTAATAACCTTCGCTGTGAGGGGGAGACAGGTGGTGAGACAGTCGGAGAGGCACGACAGCAGGGAGTAAAGCATGTACATAGAACAGCTGACAGAGAAAGAAAAAAGTAAGAAAGAAAGATAGGAGGACAGAATGAGACGGTGTCTCCTCTTCACTAGAAGACTCATAGACAAGGCACTTGAAAAACTTGGAGAAATACCAGAACAGAAATACGGTATTCACTGGTATTCACTAGTAATCACTAGTAATCACTATGCTGTGTGTCAGGCTGCTTTGTTACATCACTGCAACAGAGAAAACATCATTTTGACAAATACATCTTGTAGAACTATAAAATCCCCCTTTTCAGGGCTGCTTCTATAATATTTTTACGATCTAACACAATGAGGAAAAAAGTGCCTGAATTCTGCAGAGACCTGAACTCCAAATTCTCCTCTTATATATACTGCAGTCTCATAAATGCAGATTGTAAATAATAACACCTCCTCTCCTCTTTTTCTTCTCAGGTGGAGTAAGAATCGCAGCCATGGCGAAGAACTGTCACAACGACTGGAAGATGAAGTTCTCCACGGACGAGGAGTTCCCCGATCTGTCCCTGCACAACAACCACATGTCCAAGGTACAAAATCCTACTCTGACATTGTCTATAGGCACCAATAACATGCTGCATGACATTACTTTTTACTGTAGGAAGGCGTGACTTATCTGTGCACGTTCCAAAATGTACCTCAGATGTCACTTAAAATCAAGCGGCAACCTCCTGTGCTGAGAAATGAAGCCAACGCGGAAGTACCAAAAACTGCAGTTCCCTCAAATGGTCACTTGAGGCTCCTAAAGCGGGTCAATCCCCAATCCGATATTAAAATGCCCAACTTTACGGCAGAAATAAACATGTTTACAACCTGGCAAAAAAACAGTTTTTGGTCTCTATAGCTGATATCCCCGTTCATGAACAACTCTACGGGGGCGAATTTTCATATAACTCACCCGTTTAAATTATATTAAGGCTTAAAGTTATGCATAATGAGGGCGTGGCCGCTTTGAGTGACAGGTGGGTGCCGTAGCAGGTCGCTAGCTGCTAGCTGTCTGCTCTGCTCTTTTAGGATGCCTTCTGTAACACCAACAATAGACTTTTGGCTAATTCTGGCATTTTTATACAATGTGTAATTATTAATTTGCACTGCCCGTTAAAAATGCCGCTGTGCACCCTTCCTCATTTTCTGCATTGAGGTAACAAATGAACAAATAAAGAAAGAAAGAAAAGTACACTTTTCACCCCTGTAACTCTCGTTGTAGTGAAACTGACTGAACACTTTTACGCCAACAATATCATGGACCAATTGTTTATTCATATTATAATAAATACAGTTATTTATGGCCCCCTAGAACCCTAACCCTAACCCTAGAGCGGCTCCAAATCCAAATTTTGCCTATAGGGCACCAATAAGAAACCTATGGGTGATGTCACTACGTCCATATTTTATACAGTCTATGCTTAAAATACAAACATTTTCATTGTTGCTGTTGGAACCAGAGGGTTTTCTGATACTTCACATTTACACAATCTAAAAGACAGAGGAAACCATGTGACCGTATAATCGCTGACCTGCACTGTGTCATCTGCTGCAGGTGCTGAACAAGGACATCTACAACAAGCTGAGGGGAAAGTCAACTCCCAGCGGCTTCACCGTGGATGACGTCATCCAGACTGGTGTTGACAACCCTGGTAAGAAGGAACAAGTCATCAGCATAGAGATGAACGCACACCAGCAAATATAGGGTTTAAGGAGACATAGATTAACTGAAGCAAACATGAAATATACTAGCAAGTTTTCTTCATTATGTCCACGTTGGTACAGGGACAGGAGGACCTATCAGTATCCCTCCATCCATAACAATCTTCAAAGTTGAACTAGCAATGTTACCTACTTCCTCATCCTCCCTCTTGTCCCCAAGGTCACCCCTTCATCATGACCGTGGGCTGCGTTGCTGGTGATGAGGAGACCTACGAGCTCTTCAAGGATCTGCTGGACCCCATCATCTCCGACCGTCACAGCGGTTACAAGCCCACCGACAAGCACAAGACCGACCTGAACTTCGAGAACCTGAAGGTGAGCAATCGAGACCTGCATGATGGTATTGTTATAGATCAGCACAGCTTTAAAGGGACAGTGTGTAGGACTTGGCGGCATCTAGTGGTGTGGTTGCAGATTGCAACCAACTGAGTTCCCCTCCCCTTACTCCTCCCTTTCCAAGACTGCGGTAACGTGAGCCGTCGAGTGTAAAACCGTGGAAACGCCGTTCCCCTCTCTCAGAGGCCATCCTTACCATAATAACACTACTTTAGGAGCAACGGAAGGCAGATGGTGACTGGCGTTACAACGGTTTTGCACTCTGCGACTCACGTTACCGCAGTTTCACAAGCGTGTCAGTGTAATCGGTGGACTTCTGCGTTGTGTTGGACAGACAGTAAAGACGCCGTGACCTCTTTAATTTATTATTATTCTGTCCTGTCTTCTTCTCTCAGGGTGGTGACGACCTGGACCCCAACTACGTGCTGTCCAGCCGTGTTCGTACCGGCCGCAGCATCAAGGGATTCACCCTGCCCCCCCACAACAGCCGTGGAGAGCGCAGAACCATTGAGAGAATGTCCATTGAGGGTGAATGTCAACCTAATGACAAAAATGCCAATCAATCAATCAGTCAATCTAACAAACAGGATATATTTGTCAGAGACTGACTCCTCTCCTCACATTCCTTGGTTTCCTTTCAGCCCTGGCCAGCCTGGAGGGTGAGTTCAAGGGAAAGTACTACCCCCTGTGCGGCATGACCGACGCCGAGCAGGAGCTGCTGATCGCTGATCACTTCCTGTTCGACAAGCCCGTGTCCCCCCTGCTGACCTGCGCTGGCATGGCCCGTGACTGGCCCGACGGCAGAGGCATCTGGTGAGAGACACACAGAATAGAAAATTTAATTTAGACTTTATTGGGATTCCCCCAATTTAGAAACAGATGATCAGATATGTGCTATAATCAACAAAATGCAGATTTTATGTGCCTATATAAACACATAAATACACACTCACTAAACAAATGACCACCCTCTGAGCTCCCATCTGCCCTTCCTAAGCCAACCTTTAAAACTTGCACCATCTGTCTCTTTCTCCCACAGCCCTAATATGAAAATCCTGATTATTCCTGTGTTGAAACATCTGTTAAAGTGTGTCATGAACACCAAAGCACAGTGTGTACAGCAGCTGCAGCATACACTGCCCCTTACAGTGGCTTGACATCCTGTAAATCCACCACTGTGCAGCTCAGATAATTCACATTATCAGGGTTTTGGCTTGACGTTTACTGTCACGTTTCTCTGAGACACTTTGAGAAACGTTTCCACCAAATTGTACAAATTACTGGCTCGCGAACGTTTTGTCAAGTGAAACTGATCTGGATGTTCTTCCTCCAGGCACAACGACAACAAGACCTTCCTGGTCTGGGTGAACGAGGAGGATCACCTGCGTGTCATCTCCATGCAGCTGGGAGGCAACATGAAGGAGGTCTTCAGACGCTTCTGCGTTGGCCTGCAGAAGGTGAAACCCAAAAAACATGCATGCTTTTTTTTTATTTAAACACACACTTATGCAGACACATTCAACTGGGTACAAGAGTTAAAGCCATTTCAGTGCAAAACAACTTTCTATACTTTTTCTGTGTATATGGTGTAAACTATATAGACCTTTCATGGCTAGGTCTGGTTAGCATTTAGTGACTTCCGTAACCATCATGCATTATTCATTTCACTTTCTTCTGCACTGGTCAGATTGAGGATATCTTCAAGAAGCACAACCGCGGCTTCATGTGGAACGAGCATCTGGGCTACGTCCTGACCTGCCCCTCCAACCTGGGAACCGGCCTGCGCGGTGGCGTGCACGTCAAGCTGCCCAAGCTCAGCACACATGCCAAGTTCGAGGAGATCCTGACCAGGCTGCGTCTGCAGAAGCGTGGAACAGGTACTTAAAAAAGAAGAAGATAAAAAAAGCTAGTGACAAGTTAGTATTTTCAGAGGACACAGCTGGATGGGCGAGGTTAAGAGTTAACAGCAAAATTAGAATTTATTAGCCAAGAAATATTAGGAAATGTGCAGGAAAAACAAATACATGGATTACAATAAAAAGAAGTTACTGATCAAAACACTAACAAAAAGGTTTCCATGTTCCATAAGTGCTTGTGGTAGAAAGAGGACTCAGTCTTGTCCCCCTTCTTTTGCCTGCAGGTGGTGTGGACACAGCCTCCGTGGGTGGTGTGTTCGACATCTCCAACGCTGACCGTCTGGGCTCCTCCGAGGTGGACCAGGTCCAGCTGGTGGTCGACGGTGTCAAGCTGATGGTTGAGATGGAGAAGAAGCTCGAGAAGGGAGAGTCCATCGATGGCATGATCCCCGCCCAGAAGTAAAGCGGACAGACAACCAATGACTGAATGACTGTCTGTGTTTGTTTTTTTATATTATAAAAAATGAACGGGTAGCCGTGTTGTAAAGTTATTTTACTGGTTTCGGCCAACTGGCTACTTTCTGCTCACTTCTTTCCATCAAGAAGACACTCCACTTTTCTCTCTGCTCCTCCCTTTCTTACTTCTTTTATTCATCATTTCCTTTCCTTTGCCGCATCTGTGTATGTGTCTTTGGTTCCTAACTTCCTGTCACTTTAATCATCTTTCTCCCCATCTTCTCTGTAACATCCTGGGATCAATCCATGCATAGTCTGTACGGCTATGCACTGAAAGAAAAAAAAATTTTTGGTTGTAAAATATAACTGGACAATTAAACTATGCTCCATGTAACAATCAAACCTTCTCTCTCATGTTTTCTTTATGGATCTTTTACAACTACTCATAACAGATTGACTGCGACATGAACTGACATTTTAATATGGATATGGACATATGATACACGAATATTCACTGTCAGTGTGATAAATGGCTAAATGATGCTGGTGACAGTGACTAGCATGGCTAGCTAACGTTAGCTTGAGGCTGCTGCAGTAATACAGTCATACATTAACGTTATAGCAGCATCAGACCGTCGTCTCCAACTAAATCTCAGCCTATAGATCAAACAGTTGGATATTAACACGTTGGTTATTTACTGACAACACTTAGTCTAACGGGATTCAATCACATATGTAGAGAAGTCTGGATCAGCAATATCCTCCACTGTGTTGGACGGGGGAAGATTGAAGGGACATGGCGATCAACCTTCATTTATTAAAGTATCGCGAACGCTCAGGTTCAGTCAAGCTCACAAAATAATTATTAGACATGTTTATAAAACAATTGTTTTACAAGAGATAAATTCATACGAACTTGTCAACATTACAATCCAAACATACGTCAAATTGCATTGAAGTCTATGAGATCTTCGGTTTTCAAGAAGTACCCGTATGAGCCGGTCTGATGTATTTAATCCATACCTGAGAAAATAAAATAGACATAAAATATGAAATAGGTTGAAAGTCTTTATTTTTGTGTCACACATTATTTCCTAGGAGACATGCAGGATTGCAGGTCGATCATTTCCGTAATTTCAGCCCATAAGTTAAGTTTTTCTTGATAACAGCGACGGCTTCAAACACACTATACAACAGAACTGTAGCCTTAAAGCATGGCCCCAACTGTATCTACAGAACAGGTTCAGAGAGTGAGGCCCAGTTGTACATACACCCACACACGCACACAAATTAAAATGCAAAAACTAGCCCTAAATCACAGCTTCACATTTTCAGACAGTGATGGATACCTGCTAAGGCTGAAATCTCCCATTAAACAGATAAATTCCTGCAGACTTTACAGCCTTAAAGATCACAAATCTGCTGTATCATCCAACTTTTCCTTTCACATATCAGTGTTTTGTTAGATGCTGCATACTTTAAAAGTACAAGTTATAATTGCTTGGCTTTATAGAGTTACAATACAAGTACAACAACCTTTGAATTTTGGAGTCGTCAGTGCTAATATATGATCAATGGAGCACTCTGTGTGTTTCTGTTGAATCTTTCTGTAATGAAGTGTTTTTTATAATAGAAAATTTAATTTCTCAAAGGTTATTCAAGGTCTCTTCTTAAACCACCGTCTCATCACGCTGCATGCTTCTAAATCATACAGAGGCTTAATGAGGCAGGAGTCTGATTGGCTAACAGTCTTACACCTCTTACAGTAATACTGGAATCTGATTGGTCAACAGTCATACACTTCTCAGCTGTGGTGCAGCCTGATTGGTCGACGGAGAGAAAAGTCTACAGTTTATATGTATCAAAAGTGTTGCTGATGTTAAAATAAATGTAATGTTGGACGAAAGAAAACTGTTATATTTGACAACTTTATGGAGACAGGTCGCCATTTTTAATTTTTGTACCTCAGTCAAAGAGTATAGAAGCAAAGAGACGAAACTCCGGTGTTATTTTGACATCTGGTGCCGCCATTTTGGACTGAAAACACTAATTATATTTACAGTATTTTATTGTTCAACACAGGCCATTTTGGTAGAATATGACAATAGAATAGAAATAATTTTGTTTTACTTTTGTATGCAACTTTTTAGGCGGGCGTTTTACTGGCGTCCGGTAGTCGCTTTCAGTCCAAAATGGTGGAAGCGTAGCTTCGCTGATGTTGCAATGGAACGAACAATTGACATTCACTTCTTGGCAATATACGTTCTTTGCCAAAGTTTCCTTAAAGTTACTACAAGGAACTTACATTTAGTTGATTTTGGTGGCCCCTGTGGACAAAAGCGCTAGTGTTTCCATGAGCATCACCACTTACCACCGTCGTAAAGATCTGCAGCTGCCAGACTCCCTTTAGAAAACCTCTAATTTTACTGCAGCAGGGTGGTGCAGCAATACGGCCTAGGCCTCCAGCAGCATGGTGCTGATGTTGGCTCTCAGGAAGCGGGCGGCGAGCTCCGGGTCCTGCAGCCGCAGAAGAGCTGCTGCTGGACAAGGAGCTCTCCGAGACGCCTGGAGGAGTTGAGGGAGTTTCTGGTGAACTTGCGTAAACCGTTTCATCTGATGTTGCGGGTGACAGGCATTAAGAATATCCACCATCACTATAATAGCCAATCTTGTCGCTGATGGTCTCGTTTGCTTATGAAGGTCATATAGAGGCATCAGTACTAAACTGAGTCTGTTTCACAGCCAGTTAAATGTTCCTTGTAGTAACTTTAATATGACTTTGTAGCACCACTGAAACTAAATGGCACCTCCACCTGCACACCTGAAGCCATCACTCCAGCAGGTTTCAAGGAGGGAAGTGAATAATACCAAGAGGTGCATGTAAGTAAAGGAAAGAAGGGCATTCAGAATATCAATTATTCACTTCAGTGGGCTTTAAATGTGTGAGACAGTGTGATTTTATAACAATTTACAAAAGAAAATACAGATTAATTAAAAAAAATCTGCCAGTACAGAACAATGCAATCCTGGCTAAAAAGCAAAAAAAAAAGTGCTCAATGAATTTTAAAAACATATCAAAAATTAAAAAATAAATCAAAACAAAGCGCCCTATTGAGTCGATGCTTATTCAAGTCTAGATTCTTGGCTTTGAGGCTGTATTGCACTACATTTGAGGAAAGCGATGGTGATGGCGATGGTGTTCTGACAGACTGTGATGTTGTTAAGTGCTACCAGTAAAACCTGCATCTCCTCCATTTACTCTAAACCAGTATGAGCTACTGTATCATGTGTGTGGGAAACATTTTTTTTGGATGAAGAGATCAAATTATAAGAAGTTTGAAGGTCATCTATTAAAAAAATACTCTAAAGTACCAGCTTTTTAGCTTCACAGTGGATTGGGTTTTTGAACTTTGTCTGCAGTGGCCTCGCAGGAAAAGGAGTGAAGATTTGTATTTTTTTTATATCATATTGTGTTCAATTTCCATCACATTAGATAAAAACTGGGACCAGTCAAAAAAAAAGCCATGCTATTTGATTAATAATCAATACAACGGTCGGTTTGTCGAGCTTTTTTAAAAGATTTTTAACAATTTGTGGCACATATTTAATCTTATAATTTGTCTGGGCACTCAGTGAAAGCATTCGATATGTGCTTCATTTAGTTATGGGTAAAAAATGTAATTTAGTTAAATGTTAAACTGACTTTATTTTATTGAACTAATAGTTAAATGAGTGCATACTGGTGTCAGAATAATGCATTCTGATTGGCTGACAAAGCCAGCTTTTATAATCTAAATAGGCTAAACCTGTTGAGTGGAAAATAATGTAAAGTGTCTCATTTCTTCCTGTGTACTCTAATAAAAATAAAAATAAAATTAAAAAACGGGGTCAGCTGAGCTGTTTTGTAATAAAAACTAAAATCATGGTTCCTGTTGGAGCTCCATTATTTTTTCATAGAAATAAATTCTACTTTGCACTTTTTTTTAGAGGACTTTTGCTTTTTAATAAAGGGTAGCATGGGGCCAAACATTGGATAACGTAGAGTATATGTTCAAGGTCAAATTATCAGGTTATCAAGTACAACATATCAGCTGGCTCCGGTATTATTAGGCAGCTTTACTCCTCTGTGAGCAGCTCACCTGCAAGCTATCAACACACAGCGGAGAATCCAGTATGGAGAGCAGGCAGACTGGGAACATTTTACCAGAGATGGTAGAAACAAAATCCCAGCTGAGCAGTGAATGGGCGTTATCAATGGATGGGCAGAAAGGCCGCGATGCTTCATTCAGTCGTCACAAGTCTCTGCTTTTCTGCATGTCTCCCTCTAGAGGTCGGAGGTCAGACTGCGACCTCACTTCTGAAAATGTGTGACTTCCGAGAATGACAACAGATGTAAAACTTCTGCCCATTTTAAAAGCATTAAAGAAAGAAAATAAACTTAATACACAAAAAAATTTAAACATTTCTTTAAATAGCAGCTCTTTAAAAAGGAATGATGACAACAAATATGATACAATAGGAATAACAATGTCAACAACAACAAATTATCAATCTCCGTCACTCTCAGCAACACCATCCTTATCATCAAACATGAAATCGTGAAAAAAAACAAACTCCATGGGCTCACATAGTATGGAGGTGGTGGTGTGTTTCAAGCAGGGGTCGTAGGTCACTGACAGCTCCAAGGTCAAGGGTCATCAGAAGTCTGCCGATGGCGGTCTATCCGTGTCTGTGCATCCGTTTGTCTGGCTGTGATTGGCGGCATCAGGAGAAGAGGGTCTTTGGTGGAGGCGAGGCATCGCTAGCCGCATCAGATGAGGTGGAGCCCAGGGAGGAAGAGGAGGTGGCGGTTTCTTCCTCATTGTTCCTCCTCCTCATTCATCAACCTGTCCTGTCTGTTATCAATCTGCCCCGCCTCCTGTCGCCCTCAGAGCTCCAGCTCCTTGGACACTTTGGTGGCGATGTCTCTAAAGGCTAACGGTGCCCCCCACAGGCGCTTGAACCTCACACCGCTGCTCTGGCCCAGCCCGCTGGGCAGCTGGCAGACCTCGGCCTCGAAGGCCACGCGGGCGCCGGCTGCTCCGTGGGTGCAGGACAGGAGGAAAGGCCCGGCCAGGTGGACCTGGCAGCCGCAGCCCTGCGCCGCCTCACGCAGCGCTAGCACCACCTCGGCCGGGTCGCGGGGGCTCCGCACCCTCACATCCCAGCCGCATCGGGGGGTCCGGGGCTCGGCCGCTTTCTGATGCCCAGATAGATGGCGACTGGAAGTGGAGGAAAGGAAGGAAGGGGCGATGCAAACAGAGGATGGAGGAGGAAATGTAGGAAAATAAAAAGGACAGGGCGAGGTTGATGTTTACAGCAGGAGGGTTGGAGGGGTTAAAGGTTTGGATAGAAATAAAGAGGACAGGAGATCAGATATGAATGTAGGAGAATGGATTTAAGGATAAGTGGGAATATTTTTGAGTTTAAGGGAGATGAATGTGTGATGGAAGTGAAAGTGTGGTTGTATGAATGTGAATGTATGAGTGGTTAGGGAAAGGGGGAGGAGAAGAAAAACAATTAATATCATACATTATTGGATTTTTATATTCTCTACATAACAATCTAGGTCACAGATAAGTAAATGTGTATTTTATAGTCTAACAACATCTCTTTACTTACTTTACAATGGATGTACAAGACAAAAGGGATATGCAAACCTTGAGTAAACTACTCATGTGAGGGATTGAGAATTATTTTGTTCTTGAATGCTAGTTTATAATAATTAATAACATACTATACAGATAAATTCATAAATTCACACTTAACACCAACTAAGACACAAAGATCTGGGAGGGTTTCAGGGTCTGAGCTGTTGATAGACACAATGAAAGTTATAATCTTTTAAATCAAAAGGTGACGGTTCTACCTGCAGGGATCATCTACCACAAGGAGCACCACAGTCCGCTAGCTAATGCTAATCTAGTGCTGCTGGTTTACCTGCTGTTTATAACCTGATACTGAGACTGGGCTGAAGCAGCTGAGTCTGAGAAGAAGTACACAAGACCTTTAGTAACATACGGATACGCTGACACTGATAACCCTGAAATAATACAGTATAAATAAAATGAGAATAGATCTAGCTTTGGTAAATGCTTTTGTTGTGACTGTTCATAAATATTTTGGGATGTAACCCATTAATGAAACAGATAACTGACAGGAAGTCATGCTTTTTCGCTGTTATTCATTTCTGTTACAGTATTGAGCTTCCAATTATTAAATTAAATTGATATAAATTTAATAACCCGATTTCTCTGTGCTCATGTAAACATTAACGGGATAAGCATCATAAACGCACTCAATCTAATCAGCTGTTGGTTCTTGGTTCTACAAGATCCAGGATAGAGAAGTATCCATATTATTTCTGTTTTAATGAGAATGTATATAGGAAACTGACAGTGTGCATTCTCTGTATAATCACTTTCAAATCTACATTTCACTGTGTTTCCTCGTGTCCTCGCCACATGAAAGAGAAAAATTAAAAATCATCACAAAAAAAGCAGTATGATTCAGGATCTCTGCTGAAAACGTAATCCAGTTCCCATGTTGGATCACATGACAAAAGTGTGACTCCATGTAGACTTCTGATGTTTAGAAACTGATCAGAAGAAAACATCAGGTCTCAGTCACACCTGAGAATGAAAACATTTACAGCTGCAGCGTGAACAAAAACTGTTCTCTGTATACAACAAATCACTGTAAATGCATTTTAATCGGAGATTAAAGGAATCAAATTTAAGTGCTACAATTGAATTACCTTCAGACTCGCAGTCAGGCAGAGACTTAAAGGAATAGTTAGCTGGTTAGCTTAGCTTAGTATAAAGACAAAACAGGGGGAAATAGCTAGCCTGGCTCTGTACTGAGGGAACAAAATCCACCTACCAGGACCTCTAATGCTCACTAATTAACAATAATTAACGCCTTACATCTTGTTTGTTTAATTCGTACAGTACAGGAGTGTAAAAACTTCAGTTCGCTGTTTTATGGAGGTCATGTGCTGGATTATTTCTTGGCACATAACCCCCCATAAAATAGCCAATTGCTGTTTTTACACTCATGTTTCTGGATGGATTAAGCAAGATACAACGTCTTTCTCGGCAAGACAGTAAATAAACGCATTTCTAAAAATGTTGAACTATTCTTTTGAAGGTGCAGTGTGAAGGATCTGGAGATATCTAGCAGTGAGGTTGCAGATTGCAACCAACTCAAACTTCTCCCGTGTGCCAAGCGTGTAGGAGAACTACGGTGGCCGACCCGAAAACGTGACAACGCGAATGTCTCTCTCTAGAGCCAGTGTTTGGTGTGTCCATTCTGGACTACTGTAGAAACATGACATTATTTTCAGGTGATTATACGCTAAAGAAAACATAATTATTAATATTAAATTTCATTACTGCCAATAGATCCTGCTAAATGTCTCACGCTGTTCCTTTAACAACAACAGTAACACCGTCATCCATGTGTAGCACACAAAGTATCTTCTCTATCTATATCTTGAGGAGTAAACTAAAGGTCCTTTAAGTACATGGTAAATTGATGGACTGTTTGTAATGCTGCTGCTGACACAAGACATTTAATATTAATCTACTGCTGCACTTTGGTTGAATTAAAATGTAAATGTGAACTCACCTTGTGACCGGAGATCTGCTGATTCTCTCAGGTTCGTCTGTGACCCTCAAGAGGAAGAAAAACGTATCCGTAAGGAATCAATCACATTTTCACACCAACCCCAACCCCAACCCCACCCCCACCAGCTCACTCCCTCCCCCCACTTCCTGTTTAATGCACCAAATAGCTGCACGGCTACGTCAGTCAATCCACGTCAATCACAACACATAACACAACAACTCGTCTTCAAATCACAGATGGATCAGCAGCGACCTACAGTACACTCACCACACCGGGACATTGGATGGATGTGAAACGACAAAATGTCACCAACAAAACACATGAGAAGGATAAACAAATGTAGACGGAGTGAATCCAGAGCACAGAACTAGGTCTCAATAGACACAAAACACAGTGTGTGTTGCAGTGGCGACCAGACTCACACAAATACAAATCTAATGCTTGATAGAAGCTAAAGCTTGTGTGTTAAAAGAGAACAAATCATTTTATTTTTGTTTCACTCTTTTCTTTCTCTTTAAAAACCAGTGACTCGTGACTTCATTTGGACTTGAGCCTTTTGACTTGAAAATATTTGATTCCCAAGCTTCCCCTAAACCCAAAGATTAAAACTTATTTTATTTTAGGATTAGAGGATTTACTCATGGAGGGAAAAAAACTGAACTGAACTGAACAAACTGAATTTCTATCTTTTGTTGTTTTTTGCTGAATCCCCAAAAAGTTGTGTTTTTTTTCATTCATTTTTGGTGATTACTGGGACTTACATTTGATTATCTAACACTTAATTCCCCAGATCCACTTTGTTTGAAACAATCCGACAGCATCCGATCAAGTTGCAGGAGAAAACCATGAAGAACTAACGTTAATGAGCACCAGTTATGTTGTTAAACTGACATTACATTTGGTGAAAAACGCAATATGACTTGCCACTCACACCCAGGATGTAGGAGCTCTGGATTAAAGTATCTTCTAAAGGACAGACACCCAACAGGCTGTGAGGTACTACTGAGTTTGAGGCTGCTTATTGCACTTCTCCTCCATGGCCACCAGGGGCTACTGTTGCTATTTTCTGTTTGACAACTCTGGATTTTTTCCTACCAACCTGGCAACCTGATCTCTATTCCAGGAACGGGGGGTGGCCTAAATTTTCATTGATAGATTTTTTTGTATTTACTGAAAATGAAATGTACTCTACAGTGACCCTGGCTCTGACCGAGGAGCTGTTGCAGGGTTGTGGCTTTAGATCTAAATACATGTTTAGATACGTCACCTCTCTTAAAGAACATGAAGTGATCCCTGTTAATCCACACAGATAATCACCGGGATACGCCTCAGCATTTATGAATGATTATATATAAATAATTATGCAGCAAATATCTGAAGGGTAATTCCTGTTAGATTAACCTCATTCCAGCAACTCTACAGGGAACATTTGACTTTTAACACCATGATGCTGCTGAAAGAATAAGTAGCTGTACAAATAAATCTTGCATCAATACGTGCCTGGACTCAACAGTGATGTTTTCAGACTGAAGAATTGCAGGTGTCCCATCTAGATTAAATGACCTTCCCTTTCTTGACTGGATAAAGAAACACTTTGCTTCTCCCTCAGAAACTGATGCTAAGGTGACCCTGTGGTAAGTGGTATCACATCCTTATGGGACAATAGAAGTGGGAAAAACCTATGTAAGTGTTTTGGGAATGAAGAGTATAAAGCGACAGATGCTTGTGTATTGAGTTAGAGACTATCTGTGTATAAACTGTACAGTATGTGTGCCAGATTGAGCAATCTGTATAAAGGCACTGAGAGGGAGAGAAAGAAGAGCAGAAAGTGACGGAGTGAGAGAAGCTAGCAGCAGCAGCAGTGTAACAGGACAATCTGCTTGTATCTTAAGGGAGAGCTGTGCAAGATCCCTGTTTAAGAGAAGGATAAATCCTGGTTGTATAACTAATCCTGATTTAAAACGGCAGTGAGGCTGGGTCAGTCAGTCAGGATGACTGCTGCAGGCTTCTTACAAGCATTTCTCTCCTGCAGAGGGCTCAGACACCTGCTGAGAACTCGTAATGTCAAAGCTACAATGATTTGACTTTTTACCCAGACATGAATCTTTAAAACTAAAGCTTTAATATTTTGAGGACGGGTCATTTAAAGGAATATTTCACCCACTAAATGACCATTTGTATGTCGATTACTCACCTCGTGTTACCTTGAATTCTTGAAGAAAACATTTTTCTCGCCTCCACGTTGAACGGAGAATCAAAAAACGATTCATCCAGAGAAAAATCTTTTTTCTTCCAGAATTCAACGTAACATTTGGTGAGTAATAGATATAGAAATGGTCATTTTGGGGGTGAAGTATTCCTTTAAGAGTGTAAACCATATTTTCCTCATGTTTTCTTTGTATTGCCATGACGTTGTCACGATTATAAACTGAAAGTCATAGTTCACCTGCCTTAATATTCACCACTGTATCCCTGCTCTTTACACTGTGAATGTTGTCTATGTGATCACAACGAGAGGCACAATCTGACCTCAAATCAGTCAAGAATATGTCAAGACAGTAATGTATATACTAGAATCAACAGATATTCAACTATTCTAATAATTGTAATTGTTTTGAGTCATTTTTTAGAAATAAAATGCCCAAATTCTATGATTCCAGCTTTTACATTGTGAATACTTGCTGGTTTTTCTTCATTAAGAGACATTTGAAGATGTTACCTTGGACGCAAAGATATTTTTTGAACCTTTTTTGACCTTTTATAGACCAAATGATTCATGATTTATTGAAAATTAACTGACAGATTAATAGCTAATGAAAATCATTGTTAGTTACAACCTTAGTGTAAACAGTACACAAAAGAAAGAAATCGACCTACTCCTACTTCAGTTATCAATTCTCTAAATTTCTGTGACATTTGACAGTGAATATCACCAGAAGTCGTGACTGAAACAGCAGAGCAAAAGTTAAATCAAAACACAATGTTCTTAAATTGCATTCTAGTCTCTTAATACTGGTATAAAGCAGTGGTCTGCATGCCTCTTTGACCACAGGTTTCCTCCTTATATGACTGTTTAATGTCGGTGAAAAAAGTTGCCTCCACAAAGAAACCTTTGCTCTTTGATTCTGAAGGACTGACACTAAGAACTGCCTCTACGTTTGAAGGTTTTAGATCACTGAAACATTTTCGATCAAACTGGGAAGACAGGAATGAGAAATATTTGCTCCTAAAAACTGAAACAGACCCAGTCATGCACACTACATTACCAGTAGTGATGAAGACAGTGAATGAACCTCTCTCTCTCTTCATCCTTTACCCCCTCTACCTCTGTCTCTTATAAAACACCAATAAAGCCCCATCCCCCCTTTCCTCTCTGTCCAAGACCCTCTGCTCCCAGAGATCCCACAGTCCTGCTGGTTTGTTAACAGCATGGGCAAACACATGGTGTTGATTACATGACTCAGACTAGTACAGTTCAGTTGCAATAAACTCACATAGTCCAAGCGAAACACACGCACATCTTCAGATGGTTGTTGATTCTAAAAACGAGTTGTGTGACTAACATTCAAAGTGACTGTCTAGTAATAGGGGTAAAACTTGAACACCCACATCTAAAAATCAAACAATAAATCAACTTCACCCCTCGTTGTCCCAGAAAACAAAGACTGTTGTGTGTTATTGTTAGAAGCAGGTAGTTACGGAGGCCGACAAGGGCAGACACGCTACAACCGTCCAACACATTTCCATTAGGAGAAACGTGCTGCAGCTTCACAAACGATGCCAATTCAAAAGCACATATTAAAAGGTGTTTAATATTTTAAATGATTTCATGTGTTTTTTATCTTCATGTATGCTCTGATGAAGGTCTGACAGACCAAAAGCTCAGAATAAAGTGGAATACTGCATAGATCTAAGTGTGCGGATATCTATTCTATCATCATGTGTTTTTTTATCTACCATCTTAAATCCTTCATGTTAATGTTTCTGTGTAAATTTAAATATGCCTGGCTGAACACCCTTGTGCCGTCCTCTTTGTTTACCAGCTTCCCCTGGTAACCCTGTGTTCAACGTCATAACCCTATGAATTGTGGGTAATTCCCTCAGGCAAAGTCTGCAGAAATGCGGACTTACGGAAAGTGTTCATAAACGGCACAACATGTCTGCGAGAGAGCCCTCAAGGACTCTGTGATTTGACTGTGGGACGGCCCTAAACCGTCACGGACTTTGCGCAAACGCGTCTTAAAGTCTGTGAGACTGTCAGTGTGGACGTTGGGATTGGGCCAGTGTGTTTGGCCTTAGTCTTATTCTAATATAGCTACATATATCTGTTGCTCATTTATAATACTGTAAAACTCCTTTTCGTTATCGTTCAGTATTTGCTGCATGTTTGCTGTTAATATATTTGTTTTGGCTTTCTGCAGCACGTTTCCGTTGTTGTATTTGTTTTGGATTTTCGTATGTGTTTCTGAATTCGTTTCTGAAGCTGCAGCACGTTTCTCCTAATGGAAATGTGTTGGTCCTTGTCAGCCACTGTAGGTGATGGTGCTGTGCCACCTACAGCCTCTAGTGAGAGCTACAGCATAAAGCCCAGCCAGCAGAGACACAAGCAGTCCAGACAGACAGACAGAGAGACATTCAGGCAGACAGACAGCTGCTGATTAGAGTTTCAGTCACATAAACATACAGTTTTGAGATAGAGCTGCTCTACAGGAAGACAGTCTTGTAAACAGAGCTTAACCTCGACTGCCACGCTCCCAGAAACTCATGTTTACTGTATAATGAAGTTTGGACACCGAATAGGCTGGTTTAAACTGAGCCAGAGCTGAAGTTTCCAAGTCAAGGCTCCAACATTTAGACTCCTAAATGTTCTTAGTCAGCCTTGGTTATCCTTTAAACATATATGTGGTCATACTGTAATATGACTAGAATTTAAAAGCCTTGGTCTTATTCACATGAACGGAGGAAGGGAAATAACTCTGGATTCAGCTATTAGTGCATTTTACTTTTAGGACCTAATGATTTAAATGAGGACTGTTCATACTGGGAAGTTGATGTACCTCAAAATTATCCGCTGAGTTACAGACGTCTCTTTTCCAATGTAAGTCTATGAGAAAAAGTATTTTTGGGCCCAATGGCATCACGTGACGGACACGGAAGTTGTAGTACTGCTGTTTGGCCACTACGAAAATTTGCATCAAAACGCGACCCTCTTCCTGGAGGCTTGGCTACAGGTCCATAAGTAGACATCAGGTTATTTAATGTATAAATAATTTAATTGCCAGAAAATTCACTACGCCACAATATATATCAATATCAAAATATATCAATATTGTGATATAAAATGAGTAAATAACGTACTGTGATAGAAGCCCACTTCTATTATGACATAACTCTCACAGTCTCTTCTTGATGGAACATATACAGTATTTGAAGATAACTACTGAGAACTTAATGTGGAAAATGTAAACACAAAAAGAAGGAAATTAACTTTGAATTTATAAAGAAAAAGAGGTTTCCCCGTTCACATCAGTACAGAATAGATTAACTTTTCTTAGAGCCAGAGCCCTTCAGGTTGAATTGAACTCAACCTCTGACTAAAATTCCTGCCTGTAGAGAAGCTTTTCCTCAGATAAATGTTTGTATAACTAAACTCCAACCTGCGGCAGACAGCTCATGAGGGTAGAGGGAATGACAGGGCACTGGCAAGCAGGCAGACAGTCAGACAGACAGTCAGACAGACAGAAGCAGCCAGAAAACATGGGAAAGGAAGACTTACTAACTGTTTTTGTCCCCTGTGGGAGGGTGCAGCCCGACATGGACTTGTTTGAGCTCTGACGTTTAGAAGGGTCAAGAGTGACCCTATAGGAGGAGAGAGGAAGAAGAGAAGGAGATGAAGAGAGGATGAGAGGAATGGAAAAAACAAGGAAAATTAACAGCAGAAAGTCAGAGAGACATTGAACAAAAGAGAAAGCAAGTGAAGGGGGAAGACAATATAGAGATGACAGAGAGAGGTAGAAGAGGAAGAGAAGTACAAATCAAACTGTGTGTACTCTAGTTCAGGAAAAAGAAGGATAGAAGACTGGCAGGTGACTGGCAAGGAAAAGCAAAAGTTGTTAAAGAATCAAACAAACAAACCAACAGATAAAGCAACAGTAAGCAGCAGAGAAGAACGGACTGTGAAGACATACAGTATGTCCACCTGATCAGCAGACCTGGGTCAAATAGGTCATCGTTTGTTTGTACCAGCTTAGAGTACCGCTAGGGTGAGGTTAAGGACAACAGCTGATGACAGAAGCTGAAAAGTGAAGGTTACAAAATTGGATTATTTTCTTGAATTTAACATAATGTCCAACTGCATAAATGTGACAGGTTTAGATGGGTGGGGGAGAGCAGTCAATATCACTTCTGCAGGATTAAATATTGTATCCATAACCTTACAGTAAACCAGATGCTTCCCAGTTACAAATTTAGTCAAATTTCAGTTTTATTTGTCTCTCATTCACCCACTATTTTTTCAAGCACTCAGGGGTGAATTCACCAAAGGATTGAGCAGCTTTTACGGCCGCTAAACCTTCAAAAATAACACAAAAAGAAAGCGAGTGATTCTCAAAGCACCCGCAAAAGGGTGAAATGCATCCCGAACTGCGCTGCCAAGCAAATAGCATCTTGATGCTTCTGACGTTGAGACGGGGCAGATAGTGGCTGCAAAAGATGCACAATTCATGCTATCAGTGACCGCAATCTTTTCTTTGTGAATTTGCCCCTCAGTGTTGCCCTTTCTCTCTGTATATACATTTAAACATCAGAAATGACCATCCTTAAATCTAAACCCCTCAAATGAATTAGTTTTGTAAACAATACCACTAGTTGTCTGTCTTGTTTGTTTCTGTTGCTAAATGGAAACAACATAAAAAGGGACACAATCGATGGTTTTATTCAATTTCAGTTCCTTCTGCCTGATGCTGAAGCTTTTCTTTATTCTTATTTTTTTTCCAGTTTTTAAGATGTTTGATAAGGCTTCAGTCTATGTCTTATCAAATAACTTATTTAGTATTTCATTAGGGCTACATTTGATGTTTCCTGTGGGATGACAAAGACAAATTTTCTATAGCGAATGTTTAACGGAGTACAAATCCTAGAGCACAAAAAAACAGAGCTCTAGTTTAAGCAAGTACAACAAACAGAGGGATTTAAACACAATTAGACCCAGGTCTGAGGCCTGTAAAGCTTTATCATTAGAGAAGAAGAAAGGTTGTTAGGTTAGTACTGGTTAAGGAAGAGACGGTGAGAGGCAGCAAGGTTAGCTAAATGATCTTCATGTTTATAGCAAAAAGAGCTACACTGTCCAGCTGCAAGCCTTTAAACATACAGGCTTTTACAGGCAGTCTGCTATCACGTCACCACATGTGGATGGTTAGCAGTAATCATCAAACAATCCTTAAATATACTCGCAGATGTTTCACCTAGTCACGCCTCTGAACAAAAGTAAAACTCTTTTAACCTTCTATTCTTTCTCCTCCCGGCTTCTCCCCTTACCTGCGGGTCAACTTGGAGGTGAGTTTGCTCAGCAGGTTGGTCGTGGTCCGGGTCCTGGCGTGGGGCAGCGGGCTGGCATCATGAGACGGCGTTGGAGAAGCTGGAGGAGCATGGGAGGGAGGACGGCGGTCCCTAATCTGCCCTCCGTGGAAAGTGCTCCTCACCGTGGATCCCCTGGAGAGGCGGGAGGAGGGCGTGGAGGACGAGGAGGAGGTCCCAGAGGCACCGGCGATGCTGTGGGTTGAGGGGGAGGCGGGAGGCAGGCGATGGGATAAAGAGCTGGAGGGAGAAGAGGAGGAAAATCATGAGTGGATGGTTGCAACAAGATCATTTCAATTTTCAATTGCAAGAACTGTGCAGGAATCTACGACAGCGTATTCGGGCAATTGTAGGTAAAAAAATTAAAATAAATAGATAAAACATTACGGAGTGGGGACCATAACTTACTAAATGAACATCATGCTGTATTGAAGAAGACTTGAAACTAGTGAATGAGACCATAAACTCATGTTTACAATGTTTACTGAGGTAATAAATCAAGTGAGAAGTAGGCTCATTTTCTCATAGACTTCTATACAATCAGACTTCTTTTAGCAACCAGAGGAGTCGCCCCCTGCTGGCTGTTAGAGAGAATGCAAGTTTAAGGCACTTCAGCGTTGGCTTCACTTCTCAGAACCAGATGTTACTCACTGTGCTGACCACATACATTTGCATGTGTGTAAATAATTGTGTTTGATTTTATGATTACAATCAAGCATATTTAAGATTTGTAATACTTGTATCACCTCAACCTGAGGAAATTTAAGACTTTTTTCCAGACTTTTTAAGAAGCATCTCAGAAAGGAAATGTAAAAAGAGTGAGCAAGCCAGCTCCTCTTCACATCATGACAACAGTTCTTCCTAATCTCTGAAAATTGACCCAAAATCCTCCCCCACCCCACTGGGATTTTTATACACACACACACACACACACACACACACACACACACACACACACACACACACCTCTCCACCCCTGACTCTCTGGTGGCCTGAGGCTGCTTTTCATAACGCTCTAGATAACACCCACACACAAGGCTCGAGTGGGGCACAGCCATTAAACGAGTTAAGTTGAAGTGCAGCCGTTGAAGAGCAAAATCGTTTAACATCAATGTGGACTAGCAGCCGACTGCAGCTAACAGCAGTGGGGGGGCGGCACACCGGGGATGGAGGGGGGGTGGAGAATGAAAAAAGGGTGAGAGGAGCGAAGGAAGATGAGAGGTTGTGGGGAAGAAAAGCGTAGAGAGGGAGAGAGAAACTTATGATGTTCAACTGTCTTTCGCAGAGAACTCTAAATTTATACTGCCGTTTATTTTCCTTCTCTGTTGCAGCGCGCTGCTTGTAAAAGTTATGAGTATAAATCATTTATGTGAATGAATAGGAGGGTTGAGACGATCAGGAGTGAGACTTTGATTTGTGATTGAATCAGTCAGTCCGACTGCATTATATTTTTAAAAAAATCTTTGCACACCTTTTAGCTATTTCTAGCTAAAGATAAAACAAGGATTATTATAAATTAATAAGTATAATTACATGGATTTCTCTGTCTCTTGTGTATTTGTAGATGAGTTTATGTATTTTAAAAGCCCATCTAAGGAAAATCTAAATTAATTACACTTCAGTATCCCAGCAGGATATTTTGTCCCCTGGACATCAGCACTGTGTATGCTTGTCTACATTAAACTCTGCTTTATGATGTGTTTTCTTCTCTACAGTATGTCTTGGCACGAGGCCACCGGTGTCATCATAGATTAGTGTCTGTGTGTGTAATGTACACAGTGCACACAGCAATGTGTGTTTAATAAATGGACCTGTATGTTTTATATAAACAACACATGATTAGCTATAGTCACACACACACGCTGTCCTACATAACCAGTGTTTTCTGTGCACTTTTGCCACTAAAGTTCACACATGTACATTTTTATTGACTAAATGTGACTGTATGTGTCCATCAGCCACTCTGGCATGGCATCACATTGACAAGGCCTCTGAGGCAAGTGGAGGGTTACGCTGGGCACAGTGTCAGTCCTCAATTTGTCCTGCTGCTCTCTCCTGATCACCTCCCCTTTTCACCCATCTCTTCCTCCTCTTTTCCTCATCCTTCCCTCCTTTTACCTCCTTTCCTACATCCCTCACCACCGCCTGTTAAAACCACTAAATGTGAGCTGAAAAGGAGACTCGTTGTAAAGCCTGAATCTAATAGCGTTGGGTGTGTCGTCAAATCAAATCAGGTGGGACCAAGACACAAGTGAGTCACAATTCATTGCACTCAAGTCCTGAGTCAAGACCGACAAGTTCCAAGTCCTAAACTTTGAGTTTCGAGTCCTAAACGAGTCATAATGCGCTCTTCACCAAATGTAATGCCATTTGCGTCTTTGTCTGTAATTTCTGACCAACACGTTTTGCATACTGCAATTAATTCTTTGTTGACCCCCGCATAGTTTTTGTACGCAAACAAAATTATCTTTGGTATAATTTTTTCCGACTGGCCCTCAGTAACGTAACGTTAGTTCTTCATGGTTTTCACCTGCAACATACTTAGTAACATAAGTTAATGCGATAATAACGTGTTAACGCACATTTGTTTTAACGCCACTAATTTCTTTAACGCAACTTGTGATTTTTAGGTTGTAGCGGGCTCAGTTTTAAAGCTAGAGTGAAGATACTGGTATCATATGAAACTAAGAATTCATTGAAAGCAGTGAAGAAAAACACAAATATACAAATAAGTCACATACTTCTTGCGGCCAACAATGTTCAATGTTTTTTGTGCAGCTTTAACACAAAGTTTCTTAGACTTATTTGTATATTCATCTTTTTCTTCACTGCTTTCAATGGATTCTTAGATATAAAAACTCTCCTTCAGCCTCTTATCCATTCGTTACACCCTCTGCCCGACCTGCCCCCAGCGCCCCCCCCCCTTCCATCTGTGCAGGAAGATTTTTTTACTGGAGGTCAGATGACAGACGACAGAGAGGAACCTTCTGGCTCTTCCTCCGAGAGGCAAGATTACAGAGTGATAAAGAGACAGAATGACGAAAAACAGGTCAGCCAGAATGAAAGTGAGAGAGTGAGAGAGTGACCACAGGAAAAAAGGGAAGGAGGGAGAGAGAGAGGAGATGGTGGCTGCCATGGTCTGACACTGACGAGCAGACAACCATCTGTCACAACAACAGAGAGTTCATATCGGGTACATAAACACACATGGACAAACCCACTCATGCACAGTTTAAGCCCTTTATCCTCTCTTGAAGAGACAAACTGTATGTGAGACAAACACTCTCTAAGCTCAGTGCAGAAAGACACAAGCTGTACCAGTGACCAGTCTTTTAACATATTCTTTCACACTGTATTTACTATGAATATGAATGAGTTTCCTACACTGGGTTGAATAAGATGCAACAGGGCAACTCAAGTTCAAACTGTATAATTTATTCCATCTTGTCCGTGTTCACCTTGCTGTTGTTTTTACACTGCACTGACATTTAATAGCAGCCGGTTAAAGGGATAGTTTGGGTGTTTTGAAGTGGGGTTGTATGAGGTACTGATCCATAGTCAGTGTTTTACCTACAGTAGATGGCAGTCGGCACGTCACCAGTTTGGAGAAACAGACAGGAGTACCAGCATGGGAGCAAAGCAACGTACTGCTGCTCATCTACTGTAGGTAATACACTGACTATGGATAAGTACCTCATACAACCCCACTTCAAAACACCCAAACTATCCCTTTATTTAACAGCCTGTGCACCACACTTGTTTTCATAAAACTGATTCTCTTGATGAGTTTTTTTTTTCCTTGACACAACCTTTTCCCCTGACCTACACCTAATTCCTAAGCCTAATTTCAACACCTCAAGGTCCTTTAGATACAAGATGTGGTGAAGTTTAGAGCTGGCACAAAGTCAAAACAGACTCCTATTTGTAGTGATGATGCTGAAACCTTCAGTATCGCTTCTTATTTGTTTGTACATATATGCAAACAAATATGTTGTATTTGAACACAACATAAAAAGAAAGAGTCCCGTCGAGAAGAATCACCAAAATGTCCTCACTTTGAACGATGTCACTAATGGCACTTTGCTCATCTTTTACATTACATATGAAGCTCCTCTCACCTGTTTTCCTTGCCATTTTGCAGCAGTGTTTGTCTATCAGAGCTGGACCGGTCTGTACACACGTACGTGTTTCTTCGAGTCATGGCACTGGCAGGGACGTTATTCTGGAGAAAGAATCAGATATCCAAAATGACATGAATTTACTGAAATGAATGATGTTCTCAATGGTCTGCTTTAATCATGACAATTTATATGACAATTTTACTTGAGTAAAACCTGCCCGTCTGGTGCTCCAAACAGGATAAAAAAAAAGTAAAGACTTCTCTGCCTTGACTGTTTGACCTCTCCCGTACAGAACATTAAAGAGTTAATCTCAGGTTAATCTGGCTGCTGTCTTCAACTCTTTACATTCCCTAAACTCCAGCTCACTCGTGCTCATCTTACTGAAATCTCCATATTCTCCCTGTGCTGCTGGGTGAATCTACAGTTTGTTATTCATCTATGTATGTAAAGTGTTCAACTCTTCTCTAATCTGTGGAGGACGTTAATGTTTGCTGTCTCCATAATATCTGTGTCAGTGTCGAGTAATCTGAGGAAATGGGATTAGGAAGACTGGGGATTCTGCCATCTGTACCTGTTCTATTGATAAGGGATTAAAGGTGACAGATGTCTGAATCTGGAACCCACAAAACACCCTTTTGGCCTCACCGTGGTTGTGTTGACTTCCTTGCGCCGGTCGGGTATCTCTGCCTTGTTTGGGTTGTGTGCGGAGCTGACCATCGGGCTGGAGGGGGTCGGGATGCTACGGGAGCCAACGGTACTGGTGCTCGGCTTGCGGCTTGACAGACGCTCCTCCTTAAGCCCCGCCCCTTCGCCTACACCGCTGGGACTCCGCTTGGGGTTCGCCGACCCTGGAACTGCTGGACCACCTGAGAGACAGGACACAGAGTTCTCAGTGAGGTAGATTTCTGTCACCATTTCAACATTTCAGAATTAATATGCGTTTTCGGACTGGAGGAACTTTTTTATAGTTCTAAGATCCCCCTTGTTATTGTGTCCGCACCGCAAGAACTAGGAACGATCGTTGTTCTTAGAACGCTGTTTTGAGGGATTTTTTTTAGCTCCTATTTCAGAGTAGGATCTCCCACAGCACGTCACTTCAGCGTTCCTATTGCCGGTGCGAATGCAAACAGAAAAAAAACCCTTGTAGGTATGTAGTTCTCGGGGGGAGCTCCGCGATAGGCAGTTCCTCTCAGGGAGTCCCCAGAACTGTTTGGTCCGAAAACGCCTACTCTAACTAATCACAAAACAAACTAAACTCCACTATGTCACTGATATCGCTATTTTGCTCTTACAGAAGTCGGAGTGCCGTCTCTGGCGGTGGTAAGTGGAGGCGCTGCGCTGCGCCTTGTGGCCAGAGGAGGAAGAAGGTGCAGCGGAGGAGGATGAGGACGAGGAGGAGGCGGTGTGCTTGCTGGTTCCGTTGGTGATGGCGCTGGTTCGGACTCGAGCCAGACTCAGACTGCTGACCGACCGAGACACAGTGACTTCCGTCTGAGAGACAAACAGACACAGAAAGAAGAAAATATTTACACGTACAATATGACTGGAGACGGGCATTGATGAGGTAGTTTACAGCTTCTCTCCGTGCATCAACTCAGGGATATAACCAAGACCATGTCAGTCCAGTACAGTTAATTCTAAAAGAGCATTATGAGCTGTTAATGACACAGGACGCACCCTCTCCATCCTGAACTGATATGGGCATATCTGGCAAAAGATATAACATACACTGTCGAATAAAGTCATAAACCATTACCTCATACTCCACCTAAATACAGATGAAGCTGCAAAAAAAAACAACAAACAAAAAAGCCGATACACTCACCTCATTCTTGCGTCCCAGCAGCAGGTACGTGGCGGTGACCTCATTGTACTTCTGACTATTCAGCGAGTCTCTGATCTCATCTCTGGTGAAGCCCATCCCGACCATCACATCTGGAACGAGACAAATCAAATTAACAAACATCGTAACTCCACAAGTTTCCACATTAAGTGACAAGCTGCACAGGAAACACGCAGGCTGACCTTCTGCACAGTTATGGAAGGTTTAATCTCTCTGTGCTTTATCTATATCTATATGCAGGACCTGAACTTAACACCTACCAAGAGCTTAGTGCCATTAGAACATGTGTGGAGCACCATGTAGGTCAGCTTTAATGGTTACTAATTTATGATGTCCTATAGTACATTTATGTAATGGAAGCTTTGAGTGATGCAATATGCCAGATCTCTGGTATAAGCTTTCTCTGGGGGGTTGAACAGTGCACCAAAGGTGTCTAAAATACATTTAGCTGCTGCCCCGTCCACAGCAGTACGTTGCTTTGCTCCCGTGCTGGTTCTCCTGTCTGTTTCTCTAAACTGGGGGCGTGCCGACCGCCATCTACTGTAGGTAATACACTGACTATAGATAAGTACCTCATACAACCACACTTCAAAACACCTGAACTAGCAGACAGAGTCCTCAGCTAGACATTCCCAGCTTAACCTCACTGAATATTTCTGTTTACTGTTACAGTAAACTGCCACATGATCCAACTCATCAGCAGACAGTTACAGTATCAGTTAATGATTAAGTAAAATAAATGAATAGTAAAAGGTGTGTGTTTCTCACCGATGCGGTTGATATTGTTAAAGTCCTCCACAGGCTCTGTGTGGGGCTTCAGGTCCTCGCCATCATAGCCGATATTAATCCACTTATCTTTCATTATTTGCTGGTGGGGGAAGAGACGGAGAGCTCAGTATTTAGACACTAATGTGGTCAACAATTAGAACATGCTGTAACGTATGTGCTGCGTGTTTCCTCCTCACCTCCAGCGAGCAGCGTTTGGTTGGGTTGAGGACCAGGAAGCGGCGCAGGATTCCCTCGCAGTCCGTAGACATGTAGAAGGGCACGCGATATTTCCCCCTCAAAACACGCTCCCGCAGCTCCTGAACGCAACACACATTGATACACAATGAATTTCCACAACAGCGGTAATAAGCTGTATCCCTCACTTTGTGGAAGTGACTGGGATCATTCTTTCATGTGTAAGGCAACATCAGGCTTGACTTAAACAACGCTTTCCTAACTTTGTAAAACAAAATGTTACAAATAAATACATAGATAGTAATGTACTGAATTGTATAGTTGTTCGATAGTTCTTCACGGGAGCTTTCAGTCACCTCAAATTACATTTATACTGACCATAAACTGTACACAGTCTACGTACTGGACCAAAACAGCCTCCACGTCACCCACCTTTAGGTTCTGTCCGTCAAAGGGCAAGGACCCGCTGACCAGTGTGTACAGGATGACACCCAGGCTCCAGATGTCCACCTCTGGTCCGTCGTACTTCTTCCCCTGGAAGAGCTCTGGGGCGGCGTAAGGCGGCGAGCCGCAGAACGTGTCCAGTTTACTGCCCGCAGTGAACTCGTTGCTGAAGCCAAAGTCGGCTATTTTGATGTTGGAGTCGGCGTCTAGTAGCAAGTTCTCCGCCTGCACGAAACGATATAAACAGGGAATCACAGAAAAATACAGAAAGAGAAACAGGAAAACTATGATCAGAGTGCTGAAAAGATATTTGCATATTTGCAACCTAAATCCCTAATTTCTTTCAGTGCTGTCATACAGGAAGTGATGCTTTTTCTGAATTTGTAGAGGATAATACACTTTACTGGTTGGAGTATATTCAACTTTTGCACTAGCAGATATAAATAAATAGTAGTTGTAGTTCAAATTTCACTTACCCCACTTACAATTTGTGGAAAGTTATGGTTATCAGCTTTAAAGTAAATGTCTGTTACTGTCTCATTCATCAATATGTGTAAAGTAATACATACAGTCTGTTTAATATGTGTTAATGATGGGGTTCATAGACCCTTTTTATTCTTTTTCTTGTTGCATCGTGTAATCACCTTCAAGTCTCTGTGAACGATGTTCTTCAGATGACAGTAGTGCACCGCTGACACAATCTGAGGAGAGAGAAAACAAGACAACGAGAGAAGATAACTAACATGTTAAGTGGAAGCTAAACTAGGAGCTCCATTCACACATTCACACGCCGTCCTTGACCAACAATATAACTCAATATCACGGATAAAAAGCTGGATTTCTTACTGTGCGGTCACACCTGCTGTTTGTGTTATTTGTTCTGAACCACAGTGGAAAAACTGACTGCATTTCTGTGTTTGTCTGCTTTAGGTTCACAGTTAGAAGCAAAGCAGCGACTATAAACAATAAGTCACATCAGCTCTGTAGTAGCTCTGGTTTTAGCTCCTGTAACGTTTGGTAAACATAATGAATTTATATGTTCTCTTCCTCTCTTCTTCAGCAGCCCAGACTTTATTTTGTTGTGCTCAGTTTTCCAACCACAAGGAATGGCTGGGAGCTGTGGGACATAACGAACAGACAGACAGACAGACAGACAGACAGACAGACAGACCGACAGACAGACAGACAGACAGATGGGTGACGTACAGTAAGGTATGAGTTTTAACTGACCTGTCTGAACTTGGCTCTGGCCTCTTTCTCCTTCATTCTGCCGTGAGCCACGAGGTAGTCGAACACTTCGCCTGGAAGGAAAAAGCATGGCTGTGGTTCAGGCAAGCATATATAATAGTCTCATGTTCCACTTTCCAGTTGTACATGACTAGAAACTGTCACCACAGTTAGCAGTTTAGGTGCTCAGTCATTCTTTCTGCAGACATCAATGCTCAGTTCTCTATCTTTGCTGCGACACCTCTGCCCACTTACCAGCAAATGTTTAACTCCCTGCAGCTCATAAACCAACACTCGCAGAAGATATATGTGAATTCAGAATGTGTTTTCGCCTCAGTATGTGTCTGCATCAAGCTTGCACAAATACGTTTTGAGCATCACCGGAGCAAATGTAGCACAACCGTAAAGGCTTGAAACCTGATATATAAGTGTCCTGACTAAAAATATAGGGGTATGTGTAGGCGTTCATGTGTGGGAAAGAGAAAATAACTGTCCACGACTTCCAATACGTCAGTCTATGTCCTCAAATCCTCCCGGTTTGTTCACATTATTTTCAGCTCATTAACCCATTTGTTGCCAATGACTATATTTAGTATGACAAGGAAAAAACACCACAATATTTGTTCTGATTGATCTAAAGTCTCAACATTGTGTTTTTAAATGTTTTCCATATTAAATATTTTCATTACACAGCATATGTGTACAGATTAGGGGTGTAAGAAAAATATATCTTATAGCAATACTTATAGCTTAAAATCGCAATAAGATTGTATAGTGACTGAAGTATCAGAGATCCTAAATAGTACAACGGGCTGAGGTTGGGTTGAACACAGCAGCATGTTGGCTCCTTATTAGGTATGTGAAGTAAGAGATCACACAATGTACAGAGAGAGCAGCGGAGGGAGA
Source organism: Sebastolobus alascanus (assembly GCA_916701645.2). Taxonomy (NCBI): domain Eukaryota; kingdom Metazoa; phylum Chordata; class Actinopteri; order Perciformes; family Sebastidae; genus Sebastolobus; species Sebastolobus alascanus. The sequence continues at coordinate 55,228 of CAKAOJ020000285.1, forward strand.
TTAAGGGATCACGAGGAGAGAAGAAAGAAAAATAGAGAGGCTGCAAAAATAGACAAGAGTGCATGGGAAACAGCTGAACAATGTTAAAGAGATGAGATGAATAGAAGAGCACAACAAAAGACAGTAGAGCACAGAGACAGACGTGAGATCTACCGAATGAAAATGGAGACAAAAGAGACTCAATGGTTTATAGTTCATCGGTTGTGCTGTATAACTCAGTCAAAGTAATCAGTCTAATTGACATCATTCAACACTTGGTCATGATGATGATGAGGATGGTGGAGATGTCACTCACCTCCGCTGGCGTACTCCATAATCAGGTAAAGAGTCTTCTCAGTCTCAATCACCTCAAACAACTGAACTGTAACACACAGTGGAAGAGGCGTTAACACAAAGGCCGGCATGGAAACACACACAAAAAATAATTACCTGGAGCGTAACTCACCTATGTTGGGATGGTTGAGAGTTTTCATGATGCGTACCTCTCGAAACAGCTGGAAAAAGGGAGAAAATTAACCGTCAGGCTCCATTATTCTTGTCAAGTCTCAATTATAAGATTACACAAAAGGTCTATGTGGAATATTTCACAGATACATTGCATAAAATACATGCTTAAGTATTCAAAATCAAAGGGTTGAATTAAAGTCATGTTAACTCCAGTGATTTATACCAGTTTTAAGAGACTAGATTGCAATGTAAGCACAGACCAAAGATTTTCATTGCCAACGACTGTTTGTTATAATTGTTGTGCATATGACGAATAAACAATCTTATCTTACTTAACACATATCAGTGAATCATATACAATATGCAGCATGTATGCTTACAATCAATATATGGAGACACAATTAACAATACTACAGTAAATGTACTTGAGTGAATAAAAACAAACACATCTGAGTCGGTTTTAAAGTCTCTTCTTTGTGCTTCACTTCTCACATGTTCATCTTCATTATTTCTCATTCATTAATTGTTCTTGAGTTAATTCATACAACCCACAGCTGGACACCGTTCCCCTTCACTCCCCCCCACTCATCTTTCCGACCACCTTTAGACCTGGGCCACCCAAGGGAGCGTGTCCCCGGTGCTGGGCTGACAGCGGGGCCTCCTCTCCTGGGTGAGATCTCCCTCTGCCCCCCCCTCATCCATCACTGAGCTCCAGACTGCTGCCTCATCCTGCCACTCTCATACCATCTATCTCTCCCTCTCTGTCTAATTAAAGTAATGTATTTGTCTGTGAGATCCATTTTAAAAGATTACAGAGGGGAAAGCGCCAGGCTAGATGCATCACAGTGGAACATGCTGATGATGTTTTTAACACCAGGTGGAATTACAGCAAATTGAACCACAATTTCACCACAGAAATGATGAAAATCAGAGAAATCAGAGAAAATATCAGGTGAAATCTCAAGTCAGTTTGAAGAAGAGGACCCTTAAAATTGGGTTTCAACCTAACGTGTGTGTTAAAGGTTTGGTTAAAGGTTTGCCAATTAATTGCACACATGTTTATAAGGGTCTGCATAAAGCGTCTGTGAAGTGTTAAATAAATGCAGTGAAGCTATTCATCCATCATTAGTTGTTCTGGTTTGGTTATTAGTGTCAAAGTGAGACATTCTGGAGGGGAAGATGTGGAGTCATGACATAATGCTAAATGTGCAGCGGTAGACCAGCAACTCTTGTGTTCTGGGAGGTGAAATTACAGTTTTTGTCAAAGGAGTCTGGTGGCTTTGAAGAGAACATATATAACGGCTTCAGTTCCCCGTCGGAAAGTGCTGTCTGAAGGCACGATGCTTTGCTCCCGGGCTGGTACTCCTGTCTGTTTCTCTAAACTGGGGGTTTTTCAACCGTCATCTACTGTAGGTAATACACTGACTATGGATCAGTACCTCATATAACCCCACTTCAAAACACCTGAACTATCCCTTTAATTCAGCGGTCAATAAGCAAACTCACAATAAATAAATAAACGCTTTACCAAAAGTGAAATATGAGTAAACTGGCTTTCGATGCATTTCCATTTTACTACATTCCTGAATGCACTTGGCTTCAGATAAAAGAGCTCAACAATAGCCATCTGTTATTACACTGTGTTATGTTACACTGTATAGCTGCCATGTGTGGAGCGATGGAGTGATGGAGCGATGGAGCGATGGAGTGATGGACCAGGCAGACGCAGAACAGATTTAGTTGTGCTGATGTGAGGAGCTGCAGTGAGTTGAACTCACATTTAATACAGAGGGAGAAATTATATAGACTGACTGACTGATTAGCATAGTTCGTTGCAGCTAATTGCATGTGTACATTTATTAACAGAATGTTATTTTGTTAAATATTCAGAAAGTACAACATGGAAAAAAAGAGGGCGGAAGATGTCATGAACTATGAAGGTGTAGACTACAGTACTACAGACTTAATTAACATAACGTGACATATGACCAGGAGTTGGCTGACTACATACGCTGCTTCATATTCACACTGAACTGAATTAATCACATCTCAGACCTGCCAGCTGCTGAGCGTGTCCAGTCAAAGATGGCAGCAGCGCCTCACATGAGAAAATATGTTTCCTTCGAGCCACGTGCTCAAGGAATTTGCTTTCACACAACACTTTCCACGCTGACATAACTTTACAGTCGCCCGAGGCGATGTGTGTGTGACTTTGTTTTCACAGATATCATCTGAGACAGATTCCTGGTATGCAACGGACCCAGAGGAAAAACACCAGTTTAGTTGGCACATGCAAACACACACACAACAAAACACACACTCACTGACTAACTGGGCCATGCTGTACAGCCAAAGTACGTTTTGTGCAAAGATAAGACACTGAATACTTCAAAAGACCTTCAAATAACAAAAAAGTACCACAAGAACTGATGCAAGATGTTTTATTATAATATTATTATAAACTGCCAATTTTGATAATCTATTAATTGTTCAACTTTATATCATTGTAAACTGAAAATGTCTGTGTTTTGGACTTTTGGTCAGACAAAACAAGCCATTTAAAAAGACCCAACCACAGGCTGTGGGAAATAATGCTTAATAATCCTTAGTTGCAGCTAGGACTGTCACAATATCAGATTTGTACTCCACGAGTATTGTGGCCAAAAGAATTCACGATAACGATATTATTGCAATATCTAAAGACAATTGGAAAAAAAGAATGATAATGCTATAAGTCAAATTTAACTTTGTTTTTTGTGCATTTTGTCTCTTTTTTGGCAAATGAATTACACTCAAAATACAAGTGGAGAGAGAGTCTGTAACCATAACTGTACAAAAGGGTGATTTAAGAGACGCTATATTATTTACACGATATTATCGTACGTGTATTGTTAACAGGATATCAATATTAATTGTTTTAATATCACGGTACACCAGTAACACCAGTACATCGTGACACCCCTAGTTACAGACATACACTGATTTCTATTATCTCCTCATATAAAAAGGCAGACATGCACAGCTGCAGTGATTTAACATCCCGTCTGTTACTTTTAAAACTTATATGAAGAAGAACAATTGGAGAGAAACACTCACACATAAGAACCACATGGGATACTGTGCTATAAACATTAGTTTCTATTCTTCTCTGTCAGTCTTTCTGCTCAGTGCTCTTAAAATGGGAAGCTGCATCTTCATAAACACACACACATACAGGTCCACTGGGAGTGTGTGTAATTGAATTAAGTGCATGGTGCATCAGCTGTTCATCTGAGCTTTAAGAAGAATTATCGGCTAAGCCTCTCCTCCCTCACCTCGCTCTCCTGTACACCCATTTACCTTTCTCTGTCTCTCACTCTCTCCCCCTCTCTCCTATACTCGTTCGTCATCCGTTTTCACTCCTTTTTTCTGCCCACTTGGTCCACTAACCATAACTGAATGTGTGATTGATGTGTCACTGCTCGCTGGGATGTTACATATTTAGAGATTAAAAATAACAACTGCTAATTGTTTCTAAAACAGAGTATGGGTGAAAAGAGACTTAAACGCACAATATGCAATTTTCTCTAAATAAGAGTCTTTCAATCAAAACACTAACAAAAGACGGAGTTTGGTGACGTTGTGAAACAGCAAGGGATCATGGGAGTTGCCATCAATGCAGTCAGCTTCTCCCAGTTATGACTCCTTCAGTGTTCATCGTTCAGGAGGTTTTTACCGGGAGCATAATTATTATAATTTGGCCAAACAAACTGACCCGGTGATTAAAACCCATAAAAACAGTGAATAAAGCACTTTCGCGTTAAAAAAAATAATAAAAAAATCGGTGTTTCTCTGACTGTGTTTGCTGGACACAGGAAGTCCCAGTGCGGCTGCGAGACGTTTGCTTAGCTTGTTTCTCTGATAACTTAAGATCCAGACGTTCATGAGGTTGTTACCGAGAGACAAATTATCCACAGAGGTCTCCTCTCAAATTGTTAACATTTTGGATAACGTAAGTAACATAGGTCTAGTCGTTTTTAGACATTTTAATGCAGAAAAGTTACATTTTATAGCTTTGAGAAGCAGAAAGCTCAGCAGCTGGCCAGGACATTGTTGAGTCACTGGTATTGATTGAACAGTCCAATCAATCCTCAGCTCTTACTGCTGTGAAGTGCTGTGGAGCAGTAATAACGTATCTTATTACACTTCTATTTTGTAGATTAAAACCATTTCTTGGTGAAACCAAAAATGTCTGATTTTTCCCATTGCGTCCGAATGCAGCATTTGTCCACTGATCCAACAGAATAACTTCACTCTCCTGCCTTATTATGTTCACCCTCTGTTCTCCTGGTTATCTCCCATGGCGATGGCCCCGCGTCACAGTTGCCATGCCAACCCAGGTATTTAATCCCTGGGCCTGAATCTCCTGCTTCCCAGGGGGTTGTGGGAAGTCGTGGAACGCCAAGCACATGGAAGGAGACCTACTAACACACAGCTGCTGCGATGTGGAGTCCTCATATCACAAAATGTGTACGATTTTTGTGTTTTAACGAATTATGAGAAGCCTTAAAGGGAAAATTTGCCAACTTTTATGTGGCTGTCCAATCAGTGCTGATGGTAAATGCTAAGATTTAGTTGTGCCACTTTTCCCAGTTCCAGAAAATATTTCAATATCTGACAGTGGTGAATTTTTTTCCGGCATCCTTCACTCGACCTCTCCTCATCTTCTTCTTCCCTCCTTTCAGGCAGAATTAATCAACTTCAGAGCGTTTACATCCTCTCTGTCTCTCTCCGTCTTTGCCAGGAAGTATTAATCAACTGCTAAGTCGGAGCTCTCACTGCTTTTCTACCAGGATTTACACAAAGCAACTTAATGACCGACTGTCGAGTTTTCTCTTTCTCACTTCGAGAGTAGTGCTGCGTGGGTTTGATTCATGTGTCTGGTCTGCCAGTCTGACGACCTTTGACCTGTTTATCCAGGCTGTGTATTCGTATTCTTCTCTTTTTCGCATACAAACACACAACGAGAGAGAGAGAGAGAGAGAGAGATGATGTTGAAATGAGGAATAGATAATGCTTGTCTAGCTGACATATTTAAATAGCCAGCCCCGTCACATCTCTACCGCACGACACTCAGTCTAAAACACTGCAGAACTCACACACAACGTAAAAAAAACACACTTCCACTTATCAGCCGCAGCCAATCATTAGACCAGAGAGATTCAGAGAGATATAGGGGCAAGACAAAGAACGACAGAATGAGAGGGACGAATGAACACTCAGACCTCTCTCTCTACTCCCACGTCAGAGTACCCATTGTGAATAACCCTCAGTTTTTGTGTGTGTAAACTCTGAATGAAGTGGTATAAAATGTTTAATCTCAACCGCAGTCAGCAATGGAGTGTCTCTCAGTCAGCTACTTACTGCAAAACTGGATTTGTCTCACCTATTGGCTAGGCCTCCCGCGGTAGTCTGTGTTACAGTACACGATGTTTGGGCATACACTGATTACATTACTTGCCCGAAGCCCCCCCACCGTCATTTTGCTTTAGAAATAAAACTCATTTAGTTCATTTTTGCGTATCATCTCGCGATTCGAGAGACGGGGCGTCACGTTGGCCGCTCCAAATTTGCATAAAATTGAGGTCTAGGCTACTTTATCTAAATCAGGGGCGTCCGGCACGACTCTGGAAACTTTTAAACTAACCGTTGTCAATCCAAAATAAAGACACATTCAGCAACTACTATAAAATGTTTTCAGAAACACATTTCGTTGAACTACTTTCATGATATAAGAGAAGAAAGTTTCCAAACGAGCCACCATGTTGGTTCCGGTTTAAAAGCTGAGAGCAGCAGCAGCCCACGAGGGAAAGCGTTCGTCCAAAAAGGTGCCTAGTGCCATCAAGCATCCAGTGTTGGGAACAAGGCGATCCCTCGTGATAAAAAACGCCCCGGGCCAACCCTTGAGCGAGACACTGAACCCAAGTTGATCCCCGGCCGCTTCACAGCAGCTCACTGCTCCTAAATGCTTAGGATGGGTTAAATGCAGAGTCACCTGTATGTAATAAAGTTTAAGGACATGTTCCTTGTGGCGTGTGAAGAAACGTTGGCACTGTAGCTGCTGAGTGTTGTTCTGGTAGGAATAATCAGGTCATGTTGGCCTGGTAGCCTATAGCCCAAAGTAATACTGTACTTGTGGATTAAGGGGTTACCGGGCGGTTGCAGAGGCTTTGTGCACCTGAGCTAAAGGTGCACCTCCACAAAAATACAACTACACCTCAGGTCAACTGTATATCAGACCACAAAGACAAAGACTGGTCAGTCTGGATGTGTTTTCTCTTACACGTTTCTGATGCTGGTAGAAATTGCTGAAACCAAAGACAACATTCAATTGTGTCTAGTAATCCAGGAAAACAATTTCCTTTGCATGTGATTATCACAAAGTGAATGAAAACAATCTCAACAAAAAAATGTAAACTATTAATAAATGCATGGCAGTTGTCTCCTTTTTCAGTAAACCTTCCCAGTGTCACTCTAAATCACAAAATGAGCAAAAGGATGTATTTGTCCTTACATTTTTTAATTGGAAATTAAATATTTAAGAAACCTGAGCAACAATTTTTATTAGAATAAAGTCTCCAACATGTTGCGATCAAGGTAAACAGAACTACCTCAGACTCATTTCACCAGGAGGGCTAAGCTTTTGGCATGTTTATGTTTAATACTCAACAAAGAATTAATCACAATAAGCCCACTTAGTACAAATAATAAGTCCAACATGTGACAACTAAATCAAATAAAGTTTAAGTTGTACTAGGAAATGATTTACATTATTAATACCTCATCACAAAATCTAGCCGGCCAAACACGTCTGAATTATGGATTGTTTAAAGTAATCTTCTACTTCTGCCAGAGACATTTCAGACGTGTATTTAAACAAAGATCTGAGGAAACTCCTACAGTCTACGAGCCACTTCAGCACATGTCGATGCCTCTCTAGCGGGGTTAAAGTCCCGCCGAATGTTTTGGGATACTCACTCACTAATGAGCAACATTACTCAAGGATTTGCCTTCGCTCTTTCTCTTGTCGCTGGGGAACATCTGAATAGACTTTTGACCTTGTTTCTCCTTTTGTTGCCTGTTGCTGGGAGCGCTGCCCTTCTACATTATCCCACTATAAGAGCACCTCCTCCCAATATAGCTCCATTCCCTTAATGTACAGCAGTAATTGGAGCTCCCAGGTCTGTCGATGAGAGGAGCTGAATCATTAATGAAGAGTAGCTGCAGTTTAATTCAGGCCTGTTTGACCCAGATCATAAGAAGTCTGACTCAGCTCGAGTAAAAGGAGAATTAAATATAGTTTAGGGGGAGGAGAGAGGGAGAGACCCAGGCCAAAGAGTATAGATGCAAAGAGACGAAACTCTGCGCTGCCGCCATTTTGGACTGAAAACGCCAATGAGTCCATGAATGTATAAAGAGACGTCTGTAAGTCAGAGTAAATCAACTTCCCAGTAGGAACACTTAAATATCCCTTATTTAAATCATTATGTCCTAACAGCTGAATCCAGATGTATTTTCCTCGGTATAATGAACGTGCATCAGACCCACGGACTGCACCGCCCTGCACGCTCATATGACATATCTGCTTCTGCCAGCTTCCTGCTAGCTGTATGCTGCTGTAATAATGGATATTATTGGCTGTAATTCATCACTTTTATTATCTTCTAATCCACCCATGGGCTGTATGCTGTAAGCCTGTACCGTGGTGGACGTATTAACGTCTCTGTTCCCAAACAACCAGCTATCGGCCAGTAGCTAGTAGTGCTAGTAGCATGACTTCAACAGGATTTAATGGAGTTCTAGGATATTTACTAACACGCAAGGCAAAAGCACAGGAACGAACAATTGACTTTCACTTGTTAGCAATAGGCCTACAGCTCTTTGCCCAGGCAGAGCATCATGCTTCTCTTCTTCTACTGGTCTATTCTCGTTGCTTTGAAGACGAGCGATGTGGGAAAACCTTCTGCTCTCGCTCTGTCCGCCCTCTTGTTCCTTTATTATCTAATTATTCCCTTTACACTCTGGCACAATAACAACAACGCATACAGCAGCAACAATGTGATTATACACAGACAGACACCCACATGGGGACAATATGCTGCATACAATAGCAATACAGATAATGGCATTACACATGCATACAAAGGCAGAGCAGAGACCGTGTCGGGCTGCGAGTTTATCCGCCTTTTATGATACACGTAGGCCTACACACACACACACACACACACACACACACACACACACACACACACACACACACACACACACACACACACACACACACACACACACACACAGTCTGGTCTCTTCGGTTCTGCTCTGTATCTTGTCTTTCTCAGGGTCCCTGCTCCTGAGCCAAGGCCTCACTAACCCCCCCACCCCACCCCGACCCGGTCGCCCCTTTTGTTTGCCTGTCTGGAATTCAGCTCCTGGCTGAGGGGGCCTGGGCGAGGGACAAAACACACTTCACAGCGTTAGATGGTGGCCCAAACACCGTCCTGCATGCACACACATACACAACATTGGACGGCTGCCCACCAAACTCTCCTGTTCTCAGAGTAACACCAGGCTTCTGATGAGGCCCTGCGCAGTCTGGCAGATTATCCAACAACACACACGGCAGGGAAGAGTGCGTTAAAAACACACTCGGTCCTGAATGTTGCTATTACAGCCGTGAAGTTTTAAGATACGAACAGCATATTTTTTTTGTAAATTATTCCCAAAAATTCAGTGGACAAATCTGTGTTCCATTTCTGACATCGTGCACTGTCTGCAGCTCTTATGCTGCGTTCAGGTGTGAGTAGGACGGTCAGGATTTCCATCTCAGCTTATAAACACCTTTGCAAATAGATTTATATACTCTTTTCTAAGACAAAACAGCCAAAGGCAGATGGTAAACAAGAATAAACTGTTTACAGAGGGTGCAGCAGAGATTCGCACCAACAAGCTCTTTAGTTGGTGTGTGCAACAACAGGAGACAATTTGGGGGTTTTCCACTTCACTTTACTAGATAAATGTTACTACGAGGACATTGATTTTGATGTGACCTCTGTGATGAAGACTTGTCATGATTTGCATCAATCGTGTGGTTGATCTGCTGTTGTATGTTGTGCATCAACAAGCAAACTAACCGATCGAGGCATCGGTAGACTAGGCTGATGCTTAGGTGCAGTAGGGATCTTGCATAGTGGCTCTTAAGCAGTACTGGCTGTTCTCTAGAAACACTAGATTCTCACAGTTCCTACGTCCCTGAAATAGTTTTAGGAGACATAGTGTAGTGTAGAGCTCCAGATCGTGGAGCTGTGATTACAGTAGAGCTACTACTGCAACACAACACCTGGGGAGAATAGAGAGAGAAGTGGGACACGGAGTTAGAGTAAAGAAAACTAAATAAAGAGTTGATAAAGAGAATAAAAAGGAAGCAGTGAGGAGACGAGAGAGAGGGAGAGAATAAGACGAGAGGCGTAACAGAGTGTGAAGAGAAAGAGAGAGCAAGGAGGAGAGGAAGCAGAGAGTTTCTCTGTGCTTCTATTTCAACCAAACTGTGAATACTACATCTATAGAATATTAATATTGTGAAAATAAAAATGCAAATTATGTGCAATTCCATTAAGGACACTGAAGGAATCTCTCATGAAAGACAAAAGTCTGATTAATGTTGGACAAATACACTTAGGTGTCAGCTAATGGTGCACTTATTTCATGTTTTCATCCAAAGACAAAGACACATCAGCTAATGGTCATTACACCAAAATGGAACAGGGAGACAGCAGGTCGGACATTTCTTGACAATCCTCCAGAAAGCATTTTAAAAAGTCCAGCAGCCTCTCGTGATCCAGTAATTTAAAGCCACCATCATTTAATCAGTAAATACGTCTCACTTTCAATTTATTGCATAAAACCTTCATAAAAACAGCTTTAAGTGAGGAGAAATCTTATATTTTAGCTTTTATACTCAACCTGAAGGAATGAATTGGCAGCAATTTTGATAATTGATCAATTGTTTGAGTTGATATCAAGCAAAATTGCTAAACATTTACTGTTCCGGTTGCTAAAACAGGAGGATTTGCGGCTTTTCTCTGTTGTATATCTTAAAGGGCTGCATTTAACGATTATTTTCATTGTCAATTAATCTGACAATTATTTTCTTGATTAATCGATTAGTTGTTTGATCTATAAAATGTCAGCAATTGGTGGAAAATGTCGATCAGTGTTTCCCAAAGCCCAGGATGACGTCCTCAAATGTCTTGTTTTGTCCACAACTCAAAGATATTCAGTTTACTGTCATAGAGGAGTAAAGAAATCAGGAAATATTCACATTTAAGAAGCTGGAATCAGAGAATTTAGATTTTTTTTTAGTTCATAAAAACTACTCAAACCCATTCATCTATTATCATATATAATCAATAGTTGACAACTAATTGATTAATTGTTGCAGCTCTAGTATCTTACAAAAATGAATATTTGGGGGTTTTGGACTGTTGGTCAGAAAAACAAAACAAGCCATTTAAAGATTTCAGAACTTTCTTCACCTTTACAGACTAAAAACAATTAAAAATTACAGCGAAATCGATGTAAAGTGAAATTTAACATTATATTGTTGATCATAGAGAAAGTGAAAGCAGGAAAAAGAGGCGGCAGTGAGAGAGAGGTTATGTGACCGACAGACAAAGAGATGGAGAGAGACGGTGTCACCTGGCAGCATGCAGAGCGTCCTACACTAACTACAGTAATGCTGACAGGACAGGACGCAACTGGCAGCGCTGCGCTATGCAGCAGTAGACTAACACTACCTCTCTGCTGCAGAACACACGCACACACATCACTGAACCAGCCTCGTTAAAACCAAGGTCTTAAAGATTTGTGGTGCACGTTCATGGTGTAACTGAGTTGGCATCTCACTGTTGGAACAGAAGGCAAATAAGGTGAATCTCACGGCTGCTGTTCAGCACACGAAGGTGTGTGTTCCCACAGAGGGACAAGCACTCACACAAAGCACTCACAAATATACAGATAACCACTCATCACACCCGCTTCACCTCTGATACAAAGAGTCAATAGTTTATCAGGTGGTGATAACACTGACACAATGTTAACTGTGCAGTGAAGCGCGTTTTTACTAGAATATAACTGAAATATAGTATTTTATAAAAGATGAAAAGTCATACAAAAAAGTAGCTTTATGACTAGGTTGAAGTGGATATAAAGTGATCAACTTCAGCTTTGGTTGGACACAATAACAAACAGACCGGATTAAGTGAAAGGTAAGAAAAAACATTTTATTTCTCTGTAGGGTCCTTTTCATAAGAGAGTGATAAACCCTGCCAGTATCTAGGCCAGGTGGACCAACTATCACACAGAGCCAGACACCATCAATAACCCAACTCTGTGTTATCAATAGAGTCAAACTCAGCCCGGACCGGTTAGCTAACCAGCTGAGTATCCATCAATAGGCGAGCTGTGTGCGTATGTGTGTGATGCAGTATCGATCTCGATGATGTAACCGAGTGGATTTGTTGCAGTGAAGGTGCTGATAGAGAGGACTCACAATCAGACCACAGTTTGGTGGTCAGCAGAACAAAGAGCGACTTGTATGAACTGTGAGAACAGAACCTGCACACAAGGTTAAAACTATCTCTAAATGACAAAAGACCACAGAGAGAAAAAAAAAAAGGGTGAAAAAAGCATACAGGACATGCTTTAACAAGGTACGACTTCAAAGTCAACTGGTGCCAATATTGTGTTTTCCTATAACGATCACTCATAACTGTTAACGGATGCAACTAATATCTGAACTAACAGAGATGTTGAACATACGTTCGTATAGCTTAACATTAAGAAACAATGTGACAACTGTTTTGGTAGCTTCTCCTCTGACCCTGCAACTATCACAATGTTCTTCTCCAGCGAATGATGCAAGATTTACTTTTGTCCCTCAACTATCAGGAGAAGATTAACCTGCACTGACAGCATGAAACACCAATATGCAGTCACAAGAATGTCTTAAACCTAATGGAGCAGTTAATACAGACACCAATATTTCAATACTGCTTCATTTTCAGAGGTGAATATTCCACCAATAAAGCCAGATGAGAAAACACTGACTGCAACTTTAACTGCTTGAATGAAAACAAAATGCAGCCCTGAGGCTGTTTGTCACTCAATTTTGTTTCATTAGATCGCTCTAAATTAACACATGCACATACACACAAGCACATAGCGGCAGCAGACCAAGTTCAGACAGGAGAGAGCTTAATCTCATTAGAGCAGTGAGTGCAACACATGAGGTTAATACATGACCTCAGACGAGCACACAGTGACGTACATTACTCCAAGTATTTAACCTAGTTAGCTCCAGAGGACTCGATGCTTCGCCAGCTTATTGAAATGTCTGTTTGAAACTTTATTGATTTTACAAAAGAAATAAAATAAAACTGGACAGACGAGTTCTTTATCCAACAGCAGTGCAACAGCTGAAGTTGGAAAGAGGCTTTTTTTCCCTGCAGCCACTTGTGCACAACCAAGTCTCAACATTTAATAAATCCTCCCTGAACTGATGATGCAGACGTTCTTCAGCTCTTAACCTGCAGCCAGTAACAGCTTCCACAACACTAAGCTTCACATGACAACCAAAAGGTCTAAGTTCACACAACTGCTGCACACAAGGGTCATTGGAGAGTTACAACCTGAGGCAAAACAACACGTGAAGACGCTACTGTGCTCAATGATGCAACACTAATGCAAATAAACACACTTACGACACCCGCCTGACTGACTGTTAAATCATATTATATTAAATGTCATATTTACATGCAGTTACTGAGGTTAAAAAAGAAGAAAATAGGGAAATAGTAATGATGTGTATATACACTAAAAGTAAAGAATACATCATCAACACAGGTTTGATGTACGCAGGCTGAAAAACCCATCAGCCAAACAACCAAAAACATCTGTATGTGTGTGTTTTATGGTGGCTGCTTGTACTCCAGTCTTTGATTCATCTTAGCACACAACAGCATACACACATATGAAAACACACACACACAGTAAGATGTCACTCACCTTCTGTAGGCTGGTTGGGTTGAGTTGTGTTTTATCGATGATCTTTATTGCAACCTGGGAGGAAACAATAGAAAAAGAAATGAACAAAAACAAATCAGATTTGGCTTTTCAATACAAAGATTCGACCATTCGTTTCTTTTTTTCATATATCTCGACTATCTGGCAATCGGAAAATCCATTGGCGTGACTTTCAGCGGTGATATCGACCACATTAACATACTGTAGTCAAAAGGCGGTTGTGTTAATGTTTTAAACTAAAACTCTGGCCAGATCTTACATATTGCATCTTTAAAATTAGCGTTATTCAAAGGTCAATAAGAAAAAACAATCAAAACACACAGTGTTTTAGAGCATTTAAAGAACCCATAGGCTGAAATCCACTAAACAAACCAACACGGCTTCATAAGAGGCTTAACAACATGTGGTGACCCGGTCAAAGACTGCCACTGTAAACCAGCACTATATGACTGTCTTCTGCTTTATATGGGAGGAACACAACGGCTCTCACATGATCCGGACACACAGAGTTTCTACTGAGCCTGATGGAGTTATTAACCCAACTAATCTGGGTCAGGGTTTTACGAGAAGAAAGACGACAGTGTATTTAAACACACATAGACATACACCCACACAAAAGAAAAACTGTCTCTCTTCAAAGAGTTTGACTGTGAGACGAGACAGTTTTGGTCTGGCTGTAAAAGCTAACAGAAGGTGCTCTGAACTCAGTGGAACAGACCTTTAAAACTCCATCTGTGGGCTGAGTCACAGAGAACTGGTCTGTTCTGGCTCTCAAACCCTGTTTCATACCCTGCTTCAACTCTTTTCCTTCAGCCTCACAATTCCAGCGTTCATGACTTTATTGACAGGTTTTTTGCAGTACTCCTGTTTCTCTAAAACTCACCTCTCTGCCGGTCAATATGTGTCGTGCCAGTTTGACCTTGGCAAAGTTGCCCTTGCCGATGGTTTTGAGCAGCCGGTAGTTCCCGATGTGCGGCTGCTCATCTGAACACAAGGCGATGGAGTTGCGACATCGGGCGCCGAGCGAGCGGCTCGACCAGCCGGTACCTTTCTCTGAGCGGCTGGCCGACAGGGAGGTATGCTGAGGAGAGACAGACAGAGAGAGACAGACAGGTGAGTATAACTAAACACTGCGCCTCTCATTTTGAATAAAGACATTTCCCTACAATATCTGTTTTTTGTTGGCCTTTGTGAATTTACTATTACGTTCAATTACATGTATTCTATTCTTCCATACTGAACTACAACTACTTAGGAAAAGTAAGAAAATCTGAGACCTGCTTGAGGAATTATTAGTAGAATTATAAGTATGAAGAAAATGGACTATTAGTCATTATGGATAAAGGATAATACCAATCTCATCCTTAAAATAGGGCTGCACGATTATGGTCAACATGATAATCACAATCATTTTGATCAATATTGAGATCACGATTATTCATTGATTTTAGGGACTAAATATCTTTTATTGCAATTTCACATTTAAATAAACAGAGCAACGCTTTCACTTCCATGTTGTGCTACATTCCTGCTAATGAACAAATCTTTGCATCATAATAAGACTGGTCCTTATTCAAAGTGCGTCTCCTAGAAGCGAAATAACCATTCCGGCTAATGTACAAAGATTTGCACCAAAATAGGACTTAAAATAAGGTTCTTCACCTGATTTCAGTGCATTTTTGTTTTGCCTGACATACACCATCGCCCCATCATGTTCATTTAACTGTTGGAAGCCAAACTCTTGCGAGTGCAATTAAAGTTTGATTAATTATGCAGCCCTACCTTAAAATGAACAAATGGATACCATTCGACTGAGACTTTGAAAGTTTATTATTACTGTTACTGCATTCAGTGCTCATAAAACATAATGTGTATTGGCATGGTTAACACATATACATATAGTTGATAAATGAGTGAGAGAGAGGTACACCATACAGAGTATCTCCCTCCACAGTCACATAACATCAAAGCGACCAACGAACACCATGTGACCTTGGCTCTGCTGCTCCTGTAGTCATGTGACTGCAGCCTGGTACCAGACACCCTAAGGTGAAAAGCGAGACTAACCAGGAGGCCACCTATGGATCTCATCTGACCCCTCTTAGTCTGCATTCCTCACATTCATGTGAGATCACGTGTTGCTGTGTCTGTACGACACGAGGTGACATCGGCACCCTGAACGCCCGACGCTCTGCAGATACACAGGATGACAAACTCTCCGATATCAAGCTTTCGCAACCCGGAGCTGAGCGTAAACAGTTTGTTTGTGAATCACTGTCCCCTTACAACGGCAGGATAATAGTGAAAAATCAGGGACATATATTATATACTGTATATATATATATTATGTTTGGCACTAAATCTCAAGAGTTTTCAACAGTCATATATCCCTTAGGACTTTAACAAATGTGTTGTTACAAGCTGTAATATAAAAATTATAAAAATAAAAGCTCAAATCCCTGGGGAGCTACGCTAGCATAAATGACGCTACACTACAGCGCCGTCATTTTCCTCTAATAAATCTTACAAAGTACAATAATTTAAACACAGCAACATAGACAGACTAACTACACTACTAATAACATACGTCGGTAGGTGCTTAAGTGACATTTACCCACTTGAAAGAATAAATTAAAAAACGATAAGTAACACATTACAAAAGAAGCCCCAGAAAGTACGTCCTTATATGTATGTACTCAATTATATAATATAATAATGCAGATACTTTTCACTTCACAGACACCCAGCCTGACCCTACCTGACTCCTTTAGGTTAAGTGAGGTTTGAGGTCCTGCAGCATAAACATCAAACTCTAATCCCTCCATCTGCTCTCCTCTGAGCGCTGAGCGGAAACACAAATATCCCACGGACACAGACTAACTTGAACTTTTCATCTGTAGTGGAGATGACATGAGGAACAAGGAAATAAGAAAGAGCAGGAAGCTCACAGTCGTACTTCAGTTCCCATCATGCCTCACTACCATGAAGACAAGGACGAACATCTCAAATGAAGTGTGTGAACCGTCTCATTTTAACGGTCTTGTTTGCCAACTTCCACACTTTCACAAGATAAAACTGAGAAATGGCGGCGCTGTGGCTGTCAGTAGTATTTAGATAAGACATTGGTGTCAGTTTTCACCATGCAACACCGTGTTAGGAGAGATTCACTCTCCCATTAGAGGAGACTGATGAATGAACACTACGCTTTTCACTATTTTCAACTACTCACGATGTGTTTGCCTAGTAGGATAGAGTTTTTAAAGATGCAATTATACCTACAGTTTGTTTTCTTTGGTCCAAGGTGGACCAACTAAAAGGTTGGTTTGTTGTAAAAGGTAGCCGGTCTCTTCAGTCTTCAGTGAGTGATATACGGGCATTATGTTGATGTATAATGAGATGGAAGGTCATAATTTCTACTGGACCAAATCAACCAAAATAATAATGCAAATGCTCAAGAGTGTGTCTTAAAAACAGACAAATCACCTGAAATCCGAGAGAGATTACTCCGCTATATCTTTACAGAGACAATAGTTGTTTGCTGCTATATTAATGCTCTGGATATTGAATTTAGCACCTTTAAATAAAGCTCAGGGTCACATCATACCACCTCACTCTTCCAATCTTTCCCTTCTTGAACACAAAGCGAGTGGTTGGGTCATATATAAGTGAAAATATGTAGTCTGCCCCAAGAGAAACTGTGCAACTCATGACAAGCCCTCAGCACAATGACTCTCTATTTACACACCTACACTCCCTCTCACACACACTCACACACACACACACACACACACACACACACACAGATCAGAAGTCAGATAAAAACCACATCACCTTGAAATGCACCCACTGTGGTAAACACAGTGGTGAGATCACACAATCAAATGACTTTCCAGCACACACATGGGAAGCGGAGTGCACAGACTCAGACATGTAATACTAATAATACTGATATATAATACCTGCCACTAATATTAAAACTCACAGAGTAATGTAAAAAAGCAAGGTAAACATTTCTACAAGCCTATCCGGACATCTTTAAAGTGGGGATGTATGAGGTACTTCTCCATAGTCAGTGTATGTTGCCTAAGCCACCAGACTCCATTGAAAAAAACAGTAATTTTACCTCGCAGAACACGTGAGTTACTGGTCTACTGCTGCCTCGATCAGTTAGTTTGTTTGTGTTATTGTGTAACTTTGGTTAGTTCGGATTCACCAAAGTCACACAATAACACAAACTAACTAACCGATCGAGGCAGCAGTAGACCAGCCAGCCCCGTGTCCTGAGAGGTAAAATTACAGTTTTTTTCCAATGGAGTCTGGTGGCGTAGGCGACATACACTGACTATGGAGAAGTACCTCATACAAACCCCCTTCAAAACACCCAAACTATTCCTTTAACATGCATCAATACACCAGAAAACAAAACAATATATATTTCATCTTCTCTATATGAAGTTGACCACACACGTCAGCCATTGAGGGTTGAACCATGGAGACTTCTGAGTTTGGGAACACAAACAAAGCACAGAAAACTGAAACCGAACAACTCATGAGCAACATTGAGACTCTAAAGTAGCCACTTGAGCAGCTTCCAGGGATTTTAAAGGAAGCGTTTGTGGGATAAAGAGATTCATAGTACTACAGCCACCCTGCAGAATATGTTCCATTTCCAATTTATTCCACCACGTTCATTTTCACCTCCTCTTCACCCTTCCCCCCATTTATTCACCCCTTCTTCTTCTCTCTCCCCTGGCTCATCCCATCCCCCAGACGAATCAATTTGCCTCCCTTCCCTCTATTCTCCTCCGCGCCTGGACCCGCCCTCTCTTTTGTCTCGCGCCGCTATCTTCATTTTCAGCGACCTCACATCAATTTGAGCTTCATGCCACCCTCCGTCACCCGTAACCCGTCTCCCCTCCCCCCATCCCACATACATATATACATCCTCTTTTCAAGGAGCGCAGTCCATCGATTCACCCACTACTTCTGATTACCACGCAGTTTCATTCAGGCGGAGGCCTCTGTGTTGGGCGAGGTGTGATGGGGTCTCTATTGGCAGCAGACTGGGGCCAGCAGAGGTATTTGGGTGGGGGGTGCAGGGGGATGAAAGCCCTCCACATCATTATACATGTTGGGTGACATTTGGTATAGAAGATGGATGGGGGGCTGGTGGGATTGCACATTCAGCAAACTAGCTGCACCTTGCAAACTGAGAGAAATGCGTTCTTTGTGACGATGTCCTGCATCTCAACTCGCTCAGCTCTGCAGTCCTGAACTCTTTGTTCTGAGTCTGCTGCTGAGGTTAAACACATCTAATGTTACCCTAACGTTATCATTTTAAAATCACAGTTGTTTTTAGTATCGGTCACCATTTGAACTGCCGCAGAATGTCCGTGTAATGTCGTGGTATTTATACGGCTTCCTGTGACACCAGGCTGGGTGAATTTTATAATAATCTATTAAAATAAATCCAGTTTTAGGCAAATCCATCTAGTCACAATGCAATACTGTCCGCGAGCTGACTCCTGCCATTGACTAAATAGTCATTATGTAATTCAATTATTGTGTGGCAGATAGCAATGAAAGCTTGAACAACAACACACAAACATGTGAGCGTGATCATCAGATGACGTGAAACGGAAAACAATCAACCTGTCATCAGCAGCACCATTATCATCGTTACATCACATCTTTAAACACGCTATTCTCATTGTGTAACTCCACTTTTCATCAAGTCTCAACTTCAGCTGAAACATGACACACTTCTAAAACAGCTTAGAGATTCTCCAACCTGTAAAAATCCTTCAGAAACAACCTGTTAAAAAGATTAAACCCAGCTTCAAAAGTTGCCACAGATCATATACAGATATAAAGTGCTGTATGTGTAGCTAATGTCCATGACACATACTAAATAAAGTTGCCAGTTTATTAGGTACACCTAGCTAAAAACTAATACAGTCTAAAACAACAGCTCTGCAATAAATCCTCCCTTCATGAAGGTTATAATGTTCAGTTTGTTAATGTTTTAGAGAGGTGATGATTCAACTTTATTTTGGAGGCTGACGTTTGTGTTGCAGTTTAATTATATTGCATTATTTCGAGAGGTGTTTCTGTTATTTAGCCTACCCTCATTGATGTAATAGAACGACCTGCCCTTATGTCAACATGTACTAAAAGAAACGATCCCATTAAAATGTCACATAAATCAATGACAAATTCCACAATTTCTTCTGATTACACTAGATTAGATTAGACGATGGCATGACGTCTGCAGGGTGTTCATCAAAATCATGTGTGAGCAAAACAGATGAAGATCTGTCCTTCCGCAGATATTTAACCCACAAGCACAAATGGGTCAGTTAAGTTTTCCTTCAAAAGTATTGTAAAAAAAAAAAATGCAAAAAGGAAATACTTAAGGTAGTAGCAGTTTTATGTGTGTGTTATGTTTATGTGATCTCATGACATCGCGAGAATCCAGCTGCCGTGCAAGGTTAGTTTATCAGTGCTGCAGATTTATATGAAAAAACTGCATAAAACAAAAATTGAGGCAGCAAATGAGACCAGCCTGAATGAATTCAGGTGCTACAGATGGATTCTACTCTTCAGTCAGGTAAAGTGTGTCTGGTTCCCTTCTTACAGTTAAATCTGAACGCCCTCTTTACCAGCAAGGAGCTGGACCCCCCTAATTTAGTCTCTCTCTGATGTTTAGTCTTCTTTGGTATAAACATCAGTGAACAGACCGTAAAGGGAAGTAAACGCGAGCACAGTATCTGATCCTAGAATCATCTGCATCTGTACGTGAACTAAGAAATATGTAATCCCCCGAGGCCCATCACAGAGATATCACGAGTTAGAGAGTTACACGAGATATAATTAATACAAAAGAATAAGTGTTAGGTAAAATATGTCTGGTATTCCTTCAGCTATTCTACAGTACAGCAGCTCTCATATCTGTGCTGGTCTGTGTGGGCGTGTACGGCTGAAAACAAATGCATATGAATGCATGAATGGAAACTCTCATGAATCTAGTGATGCAGTTCTTCTACTCTGACTATGAGCCTGATTAGACTGAACGCGATTCCACTCATCTTTTGTACTTCAAACTTATGATTTCATAAACTGAAAATAATCTTCATTTAACAGTTTGAAAAACTGATATCGTTCTCAAGCTACAGTACATGAATATTTATCATATCACTTGGGAGTCTGTATGAGTTTTTAAAATGTTATTAATGTAGGAATTATTGCTCATTCTGCTACTGGACTCATAAATAACTCAAATATGTATTTCTCTCTCTTCCTTGCTCTGTTATCGTGGTTTTAAATGCAGCTGGAGGGGCGGTGAAGGGCGGGCAGACAACAGCAACGTCAAGACTCGCAGCGTGATAAACACAAACACGCTTCCAAACAATGGACCACGCCCTGAAGGAGGCGCCCGCTGCTGCAGCCTGAGTGTGTGTGTTGTTGGGGAGGTATTGCGTAAAGACAGGAAGTGTGACGTTGGTCCCCAGCAGAGGAATGGCGTAACCTTGAGCCATCGGCTGCTAACACACCCACACACACACACATTGACCCACAGTGCCAGTCCGGTTTCCTCTTCCTCTCTGTAGCAGCTGCAGCTCTCGGCCTTGCGGCCTCAGATCTGCGTGTCCTGACAGACGCCTCCTTCATCACACAGCACAGCAGACTCACTGTCTGCACAACACGGCTCATCACAACAAAGAGATAACACTGTTGACAATGAAAAAAAGACGAGTTGGTAACTCAGTGGCTCATAACATGTTGATGTCGTGTCTGTACGGTTTCGGTCTGTGGTAACTCGCTGTGCTCTGCACTGTCGTAATAATAAAAAACAAAAAGGAACAAAACTGTAGGATGTGGTCAGCAGCCATGATTACATTCACGTATTTTTATGCACATTTTGAAGTTTTTACGCTCGCTTGAAGTGGTTTTTGTCTTTGTTGAAAAAGAGTTGATGCTCTAAATGAGATATGGAAACGCCTCTGCCGAATACATTCTGACGTAGCGAATATATAGTCTTCTTTTGTATCTCTGCTAAATCTTCAGTAACTCCTTCTGGATGAACTTCTCACATCTAAGTCATCCATCACGTGTCAAGAGCAGCAGGATGCTGCATGAAGTTGACCCGCGTCACTTCCTGTCTTGGAGACAGAGATGTCCCAGGACTGACAGCAGAAGTGTCACATGTTGCGCTGCCTGCAACACTCAGCGAGCGTTTCCTGACAGACGGCACAAGGAAGAGTGAGCTGCCAGAACAACATGTCAGTGACGGTGACAGACAGGCTGTCTGATACTCTGCAGCCGAGCTCCATCAGCTGCTGAAGTCCTGCTTTTCCTCCTAACGTTCATGTGATCTGGAAGTTTAGTTTTTAGTAATGTGTCCTAGTTTTTAAATCGCTAAAAATACTGGATATCAGTTAGGGCTGGACTATTAATCAAATTTTATTTTCAATTGTAATTTTGTCTTCTAACAGTTATGAAAACAAGATAATCGAGATAAAATGATCATTGTGCCACATTCTTTTTTTGCACCGATGCTCTCGTTTTGTCTTGTGTTATAAATCCAGCACATCGCCTTTCATTTACAGCGGTGCGCTTCCGCCCCACTTGGCGGGTCAGAGACGGACGCTCCCCGGCGCTGGCTGGCCCATTTCCTCTGGTGCGCCGCAACCGGCTCTTGGTCGGCTTGGAAGGGCTCGGGGTAAAGGTCGCTCCCAGCGTAAATGTCAACCAGACCCCATCTTGTTTACCATGCTTTGTGGGTGTCCCTTTTTCGCCGCGTCATCACCATTCATATCTATACAACTAATGTGTTTATGATTTAATTGTTTACTAGAGCATAAAGTTCTTCATAGATCTAGCTTCTTAATTTTGCTCAAGGTGCACCAGATTGATGCATTTAAGTTTAAAATGTACAATTTCTTTTTTTCTAAATGCACAATGTTTAGTGTTTTATTTAATGTTTAGTAATCGTGTTAAATAATCGTGATCTTGACCAAAATAATCGTGATTATGATTTTTGCCATAATCGAGCAGCCCTAGTATCCGTCGTACTTAGTGAATAAAGTAAGTAATAGAGTAAATTCTGGTTGAAAATACACAGTGAATCTGCAAGCGATTATTATCCAGCATTAGTGACGAGAACACAAAGAAGCCACAAAAATGATCATTGTCTACCATCGTCAGACAGAAACCTCATGATAGTGTCTGCCTCTGGAGCTCGGCTTTCTTCCACCTTCAGGTCCGACCACATACAACTTTTATGTAAGTCACAAGTATTCCATCTTACACAAATCATATATTCAATGTTGATTTCTGGCCATCTGACAAAGCCAAAATACCACGCAAACCTTACTCAAACATTTCAGCAATGACACTATAACAAAGTCTCACCACCATCATGTTTGGTTTACTTTTAACGCAGGAAATTATAATTTTTTTGCAGAGGATATTTTTCATGACTATTTTTGTAGAAAACAGAAGGTGGAGAGTAACAGGAAATGTGGGAGCAAAAAACAACATGAATAGAAGAGGGTCACGCTGGATCGAAATGTCTTTGAATTTCAGAATAATTAACAACCAAAAGCTGCTAATAGAATTGACTTTCTTTTAGAGGAAGTGCAAATGACAGACTGTTGCACAAACCAAAATCAAACGATGTTACACTGTTTGTAGTGAACATGAGCTTCCTAACGTTTCTTAATAATCTGTAACTACTGATGCTGCTTCTGCTTTCAATTAGAGAAAACATGCGGACGGCTAAAGCAACGCAGCAGCTGACAGACTCGTTCAGATTCCTACCAATAACCATCAGTCTGTGAGTCAGAGCAGTTTGTCTGTAAGGCTCCTCTCATGGACTGTATATGTCCCCGGGGCAGGCTCAATTGTGTTGTTCTTACTGTACTGGAAGCTCAGTCTTCTGTTCTACATGCCAAATACCACACCACTAGTAGAGGGACCTTAAAAAAAAAAACTTTTCAGATATCTCACTCAAGAGGAGCCTCATTTGACTCCCTCATGAAACTTTGCAAAGTCTGCATTTCTGAAATGTTATCATGGCTTGGAATGGGATTCTTGGGCCCTGAGGTCAGGAACACGCTCCAACACTACAGAAAACCCCACTGCAGTTCATGTAATAACATGATAATCACCACAGTGCCTGTTAAAGGCAGTTATTACGGGCTTAATTCATCATTACATCAACTTGAATTGGAAAACTTAGAGGATATTAATCACCCTGTGGACGTAAGGCTGCATTCAAACCAGATCAGGAGGCCTGCGGCAGAAAAGTAGAAACAAAATCAACTTTTCCAGAAACGCTGCGGTAGCCAATCACGTAACCAGCGATCCAGAACTGTACAACCCGGCCATGAGGGAACAAAAGACGTTAATCTGCGCAGTTAATGGGCCATTAAAGTGACTCTCCCACACCGCCACACAACCCTGCTGCCAATCGCCGCAATCTGTTGTGAATGCAGACGAAGGCAGGAGTGGTTTTAAAAAAAAGAGAAACAAAACCGTCATGATTTTCTTAACTTCTGTCAGCAAATGTCTAAATATTATTGCCAACATGAGCCAGAGGACACAACGATGAGGAGGACAAACGACCCAACATTGTAGGTTAAAGGCGGCCGGCCTCCTCCCTCCTCCAGTCTCACATTATTTGGCTCCAGTATGCAAACTGTAACTAGATTCCTCAGTCTGTACAGTACACACACTCACTCACTCACAGAGATGCTTTCTGTTGGCCTCTGGAGATCTGCCACATTACTCAGCATATCATTCACTGCAGAGCTGTGATCATCAGAGCAGGCTGAGTAAGGGTCAGATTTATTCTGTGTGGATCAACAGCAGCGGATTAAAGAGCTGAGTCACTCCTTGGCTAGACCTCGGTTTCTCTCTCCGTCTCCACACAGACGGATTCTTCTCTCTGTAATGATCTGCTCCATAAACCCACCGCATGCTCGGAGATGTACATTTTCAAACGCCTCCACAACTGCACAAAGAGACTGTAGTTCAGGCCGTCATTTCTACTGCTATCAACGACACTGTATTCAACTGCTATGGTGAGATCCTAACATGAAGACCGACGGGGCGTCAGATGATCAGACAAGTTGTGAACAAGCCCAGTTCAGCTAATTTATCCCAGCACTTTCTTTGCAGATAAAACAAAGTGAGCACACCCATAATGTCTGTAATAATGACTCACTGCATGCAACCATGGGAAGTACAGTAGGTCAAAGCTGAACCAGAAAGTCTGTCAGTAACTCCAAGTTTGACTAACATGCTGTTTGTACAATTGTCTAACTGCTCGTGTTCTTCGTCCTGTCAGACTTCGTTTTAGCAATGTCGCTGATGAGTACTATTGAGTGTTATTACTGGTAGGAACGGTGGCCAAAACTACAAAAATTAAGTTGTTTGAAACCGTAATTTCCCATCAAAGAGAGACATTTCTCGGGCTGTACCCAAATTTTTCTTCATATAGACTATCTGGCAATCAGAAAACCTACTGGCCTGAGTTTCAGTGGTGATTTCAACCACATTAACATAGTCAAGTGCGGTCCGCCACAGTGGATGGGATTTAACTCGGTGGGTCAGGGCGCCGGGTTGCGCCGGGACAGGCTCTCGGCTTGGAAAGGCCCGGGGTGAAGGTGGCTCGCAGCTCCGGCCGTGAGCTTTGCAGCACCCATCGCCCGGATCTCTTAAGTCGACTGACTGGTCACGGATGATGATTCGACTCATCAGCTTTCAGGGGGCGGCCCTGATTTCTAAACATTACTGAATCAGACAACTGGTCGCCTCTGACACATCCCATCGGTATTTACGAGCACAAGTTTTTACCCTTTTACTCTCAATTTGCTCTCCAAATCATCTCTGTACTCAAAAATACTGTTTTGATGTATTCCTAAAATCTGATAAATCTAATGCTCTCATTCATTTCACTACATAATATACTGTATATTCAGCACCTTCCAACCACTCCCTTTTATAACCTTCTCCCACCTCACACTCTTTGTTTCTGTCCAGTCTGCCAAAAACTGACAAAGCCTGCAACAACCTCTCACAATAATTATTTTTCTTCCTCGTGCCCAAAGCAATTTGTCTGAAAAGTCAAGCCATGGGGGGGTCCGTCAACACACTTTTTTTTTGTGAAAACAGACTTGCTTGGTTATATCTGTTAAATGCAACAGATATTACAGAGGAGGATTAGTGCAGATCCTCTCACTAAGTGGTTGAAATGATGAATATCCATATTATGATATTTTAGTAAACTAGTGTTTGAAAATGAGTCTTTATTTGGTTTGAAACAAAAATGTTAAGGGGAACCAAGATTGTTGGCCAAGGAGATTTTGCTGATTAAGATCAGTCTGTCTGCTGCAGGAAACCATTTTAAGACGTCACTGTTAGAGGTAGTCATGACACAGCAGTCGACAGCACCTCACAATATACTACCATCTCTCTGCTATTATACATTTCATAAAGCAGCTAAATGCTAGTAATGTGAATATGACCATATCACAGGCTCTGTGTCTCTGCTAAAGGACTCTCTTTTGTGCAGAGCTCCTGTCTGCGGCAGCTAATGGACAGAAACAGTGACAGCTGTTTATGATGCAACACTTCCTCTGGTTAACAAGAACATTACCACACACACACACACATATGATACTGTTTTTATCACATGTAGCTTCAAAACAACATGAAGTACAAGTACACCGCAAGGGACTCAGCTTTCAGGCAGTGGCTACAAAGAAAAACTGATAAAACGTATGTAGGTATCATATGGATACTTCAATCTCTTATTTATGCAAAACAAGTGGCATGAATGAAAAAAAGGATATGCAGACAAATGGAGTTTAAAATTGTACAACTTAAAATTTGGACATTGCCGTTATAATCTTCATTCAAGTTTCATAGAGCTGCAGAGCCGATAAGATACTACAGACGCAAACACACTGAAAATAACAGGTAGAGCAGATGTTGTACCTGCATGTGTAAACAGCAGCTCCGATCTGAGGAGAGACGCTGAGGACAGAAAGCCGACACCTGAGAGCCCGACAGCAGAAGAGCCCCGCTGCACAATGAGCACAACAGACCGACTGTGTGCTCCGACTGTGAGCCTCTCCGTGTCCTTTATGCTCGTCAGCCGCTTCGGTTTTGTAATTGTGTGCATCTGTGTGCGATAATATGCGTGTCTGCAGCGGACTGTGTGTGTGTGTTGGGCAGTTAACAGGAGCTCTGTGAACGGTGTCATTCTTCACCCGGTAGCCTGATCTCCAGAAAACGCCACCTGTTCAGCACCGGTCGCTGACCAACCTTTTAACTAGAATTACATAATAACGGTCAGGAAAACAATCTGTGCTGACGAAAAGCCATGGCAGGTACATTTATATTATATGCCAGTAAAGTTTAATAAATAAGAGTTTAACCAAAACATATTAAGATCTGGCCTCTCTACCCTGCATCAGATGCTGGGTTCCTTCCTTTTGAACCTTCAAAAAGTCAATCCTGATTTCATTTTTACATTTGGCTGGCTTTAGAGCTGCATTGATTACTCGATTAGTTGTCAACTATTAAAATAATCTGCAACAATTTTGATAATCGATTAATCGCTTTGAGTAATTTAGAAAGAAAAAAAAATAAAATTTCTCTGATTCCAGCTTCTTAAATGTGAATATTTTTCTGGTTTCTTTCCTCCTCTTTGACAGTAAACTGAATATCTTTGAGTTGTGGACAAAACAAGACATTTGAGGACGTCATCTTGGGCTTTGGGAAATTGATGATCTGGGAAATTCTCAATATTTTTCACCATTTAGTGACATTTTATAAACCAAACTAATCGATTAATCGATAAAATAATCGACAGATTAATTGACAATGAAGTTAATAATTAGTTGCAGCTCTAGCTGGCTTACAGAGAGATGTTAGAAACTGGACTGCTAAAAGGACACAAACACACACAGACATACAGTATATATAGAGTTGCTTATAGAAAACCGGCTCGTTTAGAGATACATTATGTAATATCAGAGGGCAGAAAATGTGTCA
The DNA here is from genome assembly GCA_916701645.2 of Sebastolobus alascanus. Lineage (NCBI taxonomy): Eukaryota > Metazoa > Chordata > Actinopteri > Perciformes > Sebastidae > Sebastolobus > Sebastolobus alascanus. Next base: position 82,861 of record CAKAOJ020000285.1, read on the forward strand.
ATCCACAACAATTAAGCAGAATAAAGACACAATTTTGGGAAGCAGGGAAAGTAAATACAGATATTTCCCTTAAAAGCTGCCACTGCTGTTCTCTTGAGCAAGCCATTTACAGGAAGATCTGCTAAATCTCTTAAGCTCCTTTCCCAGCACTGCCTTGCTTCACATTCACACTTTCACAGCTGAACCTGCTCAGTGCTTCCAGTTTGTCCACTGACAAGTATCACTGGAGCTACTGGGAGCACAGCGACTTGCTCATGGGCACAATGGTAGTTGCTGTTAAGGCTAAACAGATGGTAACTCAATCACCTCTGCAGGGATTTAAGCTGGATATTCCCCTGTAACTAGCCCACTTCTCTGACCTTTAGGCTTCTGTTGCACCCGTAACTCTAAACACATTTCAGCTGGGTTAAGCTAATACATATAATAAGCATATATAGGTCATCTAATATCAACCCGCCTAATTTTATACATGGTTGAGTTGGCCTCAGTGAACTAGATGATTCAAAGCCTGGAGCTGTTTATCGCTGGTGTGTTTCTAGGTGAAACAAAAAGCATGGTGTGGGGCATCAGAGGTGGACGCCAGCATTCGGGTAACAAGTCAGGACAGAGAGCTCATGAATCTTTCGCTTGTCGGGGGAACACAAAAGCCCTGCTCTGCCCCGCGGTTGCACACAGAGAGACATGCTAGGTTTTATTCTAAAGAACACGCAGCTGTACATGTGCGCACAAGCACTCACCCACACATACTACAGGACTTCCTTTTCTCTCCCACACACAGATAAAAGCTCATGACTGGCCCCAAGCAAAATAGTCTGTCTACACCCACAGTACAGCAACAAAAAGCACAGACGTACCTGCTGTTTATACTTTATACTAAGGACCTTTGCTGACTATATTCCAGCTCTGAACTTCAAGCTAAAGTAGAGGTAGACCAATTAATCAATTTGGCCGAATAGATTGAGATCCACAGGACTTGATGGAGTCAGGAGTAAAGGGGGGTAACACGAGGAGGAGAAGTGAGAGGAGAAAGCCTGAACACCAGAAGAGAGGCAATGGAGGGAACAGAGACTACCAACATGCAAATTGTGGATCCTGGTGTGAAAGCTCTGGCTGTCATGTCATCTGCTGTGATTGAATTATAACGTGGTGATAATGATGACAAAACCACGGGAGGATAAATATCTCGGGTCGAGTTGTGTGACGCCGTGTTTATGATGGTCTCCGTGCTGCAGGAGGTTATGAAAACTACATTCACTTTCTTTGATTGATTGAAATAGCTCTTAAGCTAATTGAAGGAATAAGGTAAGGCCTCAGCCTCGTTTGAAGCCAGAGAGAGAGAGAGAGAGAGAGAGAGAGAGAGAGAGAGAGAGTAGCGAGATGATTTCTTGGATCAAAATAGCTCAAATCAGTTGTGAGCATCTTAATTACATTATAGCTTCAACTACGGAAGTGAATAAAGAGTCTGAGTGCACACAGCAACAACATGAACACGATGAGCCATCATTCAAATGCCAAAAACTGGCAAGAAGTGCTAGAAAGGGAAAATGTCCTAACAGAATATATCACAGTATTTTGGAGAGAGTGTACTGATCATTTGTCCCGGCCCTTTCATACCGAGAAGACTGTCTGTGTGAAAGTAAATGTGTGTGTTTGTAGAAATGGACAAGGGCGGGTGAGGACGGGGTAATATGGAGGACCCCCTGCTGTTGCCATGGTGAGGTTGCTAACAAGAGTGGCTTGCAACTGAGCCAGCACAGCAATCATTCTGCTGTTCAGCTCAAAAGGCAGATAGTTATTCCCTGCACAGCTTTTATAAAAGATTCCTCCTCTACCAGCTTGGTCTCAATGGACCTCAACTAAATATGACCAGTTCTGTTCTGTGAAGAGAAAAACTACTGATTTCACAGCAGTGGGACTGATGTAATAGCTCAATAACAAATAAGGAATCCATCGGTACCAACCATGTCATACTAGCTTGTCGTGAAGGAGGATAAATAACGCTCCAAACTTACGCTAAAGTTTGGCGAGGGAAAAACTGCCATGGCCATTTTCAAAGGGGTCCCTTGACCTCTGACCTCCAGATATGTGAATGTAAATGAGTTCTATGGGTACCCACGAGTCTCCCCTTTACAGACATGCCCACTTTATGATAATCACATGCAGTTTTGGGGCAAGTCATAGTCAAGTCAGCACACTGACACACTGACAGCTGTTGTTGCCTGTTGGGCTGCAGTTTGCCATGTTATGATTTGAGCATATTTTCTTTATGCTAAAAGCAGCACCTGTGAGGGTTTCTGGATGATATCTGTCATTGTTTTGTGTTGTAATATTGATTTCCAATAATAAATATATACATACATTTGCATAAAGCAGCATATTTGCTCACTCCCATGTTGATAAGAGCATTAAATACTTGACAAATCTCCCTTTAAGGTACACTTTGAACAGATAAAAAATGCGCGATTAATTTGCAATTAATCAGGATTAACTATGGACAATCATGCGATTAAATATTTGAATCGATTGACAGCCCTAGTTTATTTACATGATTGCTCACTTATCCTGCTTTCACAGTGAGAAAGAAGAGTTCTGTCATAACCACAAGCAAACTTTTGACAGAAATGAAACTGCATCTAACATTTAATAGGCACAATTATTGGTTTACTGCTCTGCTTTACTGAGGAGAAACTGTTTTATCACTCCTGCAGTTACTAAACAGGAGAAGAGAGAGCCATCTCACAGAAACCACTAAATACCATGTGGCCAAAACAGCCTGCTCAGTATGTGAATAGCGATATTGTAAAAATTTAAGTAACTGGAAAGGGAGTTTCCTGTTGTCATGACTAAGCTTCTTATTGGAATAAAAGGCTCCATCTAAATGCAGCGTCACTTTTTTTGCGTCCTACATTCGGGTGTGGCCTGACATAAACTGTCCACAACACGTTCATATAAAAAGATCAGAATACCTCGTGGATTCTGCCACCTCTATACATGTTTCTAGTTCCTGGAAATGGCCAATAAACACCTAACTGTTAGGAGCACGGTCAAAATCACACGGCAGGCTGGTAAGGAAAGGTGGCAGCGTCTCTCCAATGGGAGTCAAAATCCAGTAAATGCCCCTAAGCAGAGGGACCCAATGTTTACATATGGATTTCATCTGGTTTACTATTCAAAACCTACATCACAGCCTGCAGCCAGGACAGGAAACTTCATTTCAGATATGTCAATCTTTTGGTTAAAGTGGCCCACCCAAAATATGGCGTAATCCAACACACTCGTCACTGTGGTGAAAGGTCAACGTGAAAGCCAAGGAAACCAGCTAACACGAGGATATCTCGAGACACAATACAAAAATCTAAACACCACACACATGGGGCTGGGATAGTGACGACATCCTTTAAATATCCTTTAGGAGGGAAGTATTCTGTATTTTGTCAGCTGCTGCAAAGGGAAGTAGCTCTTTGTGAAAGCTTTAAATCCAAAAGGAGTATTTCAGGTTGGTGTAAGCTAGGTGCCCTTGAGATAAAAGGTGGGGATTTTCTGTGCTGAGGCACTACTGATGTCAATATGTGGTGAAGGGAGAGAGCAAGAGAGAGAGAAATCTTTATACAAGAAATCCTGTAAAATGCTCAACTCAAAGTCCTCCTGTCTCCCCAAAAACCCAGACTGTGTCTGCCACTGACACAGAAAACCATCAGCAGGACAAACCAGGCTAGCCTGACACAGCACATTTTGCAATATTGTGCTGCTGCCTTTAGGGGGGGACAGACAAGGTGAAGAGCTGGAAGTGAGGTGATGGAGGAGAGATGGAGTGGCAGAGAAAAGGAGGGTGTGGAGAGGGCTAGGTGGCCTTACATCAGATGCATCAATTATTGATCAGCTGGGGGGGGAAGACAAACATGCGCACTGAAGAAAGGGTGAAGGAGGTGGAGGTGAAAGCCTAGATATATCTTTTGAAATGTGTGCATGTGTAATTAATGTAATACACACATCTCCCTCCCCATGTTCTCCATCTCCATCTCCAGCCTGTGTGTCCAATTGCAACCCAAATAGGGGAGATTAGCGTCGCCTTGTTTGATTGCAGCTGCTCTTTGCACATGGCAGACTAATCTCAGGGCCTGTGGGGGGGTTGAGGGGGGGTATTATAATAATTTTCTTCACAACACCTACCTGTTCCTGAAGGTGACAAAACTGTGTTTTTAATGATCTACTTACATGGTCCGGGTTCCGCTCGTTCCCAGGCAGTGCCGTGCGTAAAGACATGTCGTCCCTGAGTGCGCTTCGTCTTCCACGAGAATAATAATAATAAATAAGTGGGGTTTGAGTTCACACTGGGTTTAAAAAAAAAAACACCCCAGATTAGCCTGGTTATCAGTCACACCAGAGAGAAAAAAAACCTCATACAATCCTCATTGTCACAGTCCGTGAAGGCAGCACAGATCACCAAGACAGTTATCCAGTTTATGCGTAAAAATGCATCCAGCTCATGTCTGTCTGGTGTTGTTGGCACCAACACAACCCAGACTGAACCCCCCAGTTAGCTTCTCACTTTCCCCCTATCCGGCCCAGACTCTATCGTACCATTTAGGAAACAGATGAGGGTTAAAAAACAACTGTGCGACCACCGAGTTGAGAAAAAAAAGGGGGGAGTTTCTGTTTTCCTGTTAGCTAGCTAGTGTTATTTTTCTGGGTTTCTAGGAATAGTCACGGAAACAGAACCGGGAACCGTCTGAGAGCACATTTCAAGACACCGAGAGCTGTACAAAGCCTTGGGAAACAAATGGTTGAATTGGAAAAAAAAAAAAGCGGCGGATGTGCAGCCTCTTCCTCTCAGCTCAGTCCGCCCTTTAGCGCCTCTCATTCGGCTTGGTTCCAGCGGCTTTTCGCGGTGGATGATGGCAGCGCCGTGCGTAAAGATGAGCGCCCGGATGAGATGAGCAAGCGGCGGAACACGGAGATATGTCTCCCCGGGAACATTTGCGTTTTTTCTGCGACGAAATAGAAAACGGGAACCCCCCCTCCGCCTCCCGAAAAACACCACAGTGACAAGAGAAAGAGGGAGGAGAGGACGTCAGCGGTAATAACAGGCAGGGCTGCTGCGTCGGTGGCCTTTCTCTCCCCCCCCCCCCCTCTCTCTCGCTCATGATGCCTTCAAGTACTCCTCATTAAATCAGTTTTCAGAGCTTCAGAAATCATAACTAACACTTGCTTGTGTGTTAAAGTCACAATTAACTGAAGGAAGACTTACTTTTTCGTCAGTTGTATAAACATATAAATAACAATACATGTTTTAACTTAATTTCATGACAAAATCTCCTGAATTTAACCTCCAGATAAACAACTCAACTCCTATCCCTTTCTCCTGATATATCATTATCGCCTCCTGGTGGCTAAAATTATTTGAAGAGAAAAATTATGTCAGTTTTAAGTATTATTATTATTATTATTATTATTATTGTTATTATTATTATTATTATTATTATTATTATTATTATTATTATTGTTATTATTATTATTATTATTATTATTATTATTATTATCCCCTCTCTAGATTTAAAAACAGATGTATTTATTTATAGATTTTTTTTTTTTTTAATTATTGTAAACCTTTCGATTTTATATGTAAGATTCTTGACTTTTGCAGTACTTGTTTTTTTTTCTTTTTCTTTTACTATGTCTATTGTTTTGCTCCTGGAAAACAACTCTTTCTCCTAATATATCATTATCGCTTCCTGGTGGCTAATAACATTTCAAGAGATTATTAAAAATATAACTGTATTATATAATATATATATAATATAATATTTTTTATTATTATCATCCCTGGATTTAAAAACAGATATATTTACATTTTTTTTTATTGTAAGCTTTTCTATAAGTAAGCTTCTTATTATTTTTCTTAATTTAAAAACATATATTTAGCATATTTATATATCATTTTTTTATTGTAAACTTTTCTATTTTATATGTATGATTCTTGACTTTTGCAGTAATTGTTTTTGTATTTTTTTTCTCTTTTCTCTTACTATATTTATTGTTTTGCTCCTGGAAAACAACTCAACTAATATTTCTTTCTCCTAATATGTCATTATCGCCTCCTGGTGGCTAATATCATTTCAAGAGACACCACTTAACACCACTAAGTCTCACTTGCCCTCTTTGGCTGATATTAAAAGCTCAGGTAATACACTATTCCCATTTCAGCGAAATAGGTCTAATATAACAAGAGTTAATTTTGTAACTTTTCAAAAGAGCTTCATATTACAAATAAAATCTTAAAAATCCTGAAAACCTGCATTAAAAACTGCACTTAATTTTCCCCTTTTGGTGTTTTTCTTTGTCTCCTCAATTCATCAATTTGAATGAAGATTCAAGATGTTCCTGATATATGTTGATATGTGCACCCAGATCAGTATAGCTCTCAAATAGATGTGTTTTATGTTTCTGTTTTTGGTTTTAAAAAACCCTCACAATATTTCCAACAGCATCAAAACTCAACATCCCTCAGCCACACTTCTCCCCATGTTCTTAAAGGCACAATCACTCCATTCACACAAACATGCAGTAGTGTGTGTTAATGTGTGTGAGAGACATTATGTAAACAGAAGTTTGTGGAGACCTCCTACCAGGAAATCTGCCTCTACTGTTTGTTGGCTTCAGCACATTAAAGACAATTCAACCAACGCTTATTCACAACTTACAAGAGTAATTAAACAGCAGGCCTAATTACCACAGTTGGAGGCATTAACGGCACGACACAGTGGTATGTATCCCATGTTGTAGCTCCTGATAGCAGTTTTACATTTCAAGGTTGCAAGTCGCATATATTGAAAACAGAAATGACAGAAAAAGAGATGTGATATCAAATCAATTTGCAGTACGATTATATCAACAACCCTGTATGGTAAGGTGACTTAGAGTGCAAAATCATGGTACCACCAATTACCATCTGACTTCCGTTGCTCCTAAAGTAGTGTTATTATGGTGAGGATGACCTCTGAGTGAGGCGAACGACGTTACCACAGTTGTGCATTTGGCGGCTAACGTTACTGCAGTCTTGGAAAGGGAGGAGTGAGCGGAGGTTGGTTGCAATCTGCAACCACACCACTAGATGCCACCAAATCCTACACACTGTACCTTTAACATAAACTTAACATGCCCTCTAACACCTTATTTAAATTATTTTTTTGCACCACAGCCCAGAAAATAAAATGTTATTACTATCAATTCAGATTTTATGAATGTGTCCAGTGCAGTTTATAAATTCTGGACAGTAAAATATGAACCATCCGCTACATTCTGCTTGTAGCACAACTATAAACCTACGAAACATGTGTATCATATTGATCCATTACTAATTTACTAACTTACAAGATGACTTTCTCTCTCAGAGTGGTGGCTTTGGTTTGCACTACAGCCCAGAACTTTCATCATATTGTTCTTATTCTAAAAATTAAAGATCTATATACATGCAGAAATGACCAGTAAAGTTTTAAATCCCAGAGTCAAGGGGGATTCATGAAACCAAAACCCTCAAACCAAACACTCTGCAGAGCACAGTCTAATCCTCAGCTGGCTCACCTGTCCTCTCACTCACCTCATAAGCCTAACAGGTGAAGAGAAAGGAGCCCTAAAACTTATCAGCATGCTTAAAAGCGCAGGTATTCACATCGTTGAGTACATGGATTCATATACAAAGTAGAAGTCTTACCTGGACTGATCTGGACCTGTTGGAGCGAAACCAGGGCCTCATCCTTCCCTCGCACCCCTACTTCCTTGTTATGACGGAGACCTTCAGTGACCTGAACCCCCTCAGACCGAGAGGCTGATACTGGAACTAGCAGGTGAGCGACAGACGAGCAGACTCACTGTCATCCCTCAGAGAGCAGAGGCAGAGAAAGAGAGAGGTTTGAGTGCTGTTGCTGCTGAAACGGCGAGAGGATCGATGCTGGAAAGAACAACAGGAGCAGCGTACCATATTTCCATGGATTGCAGAGCTTGTTCTGAACACTGTGTTACATCAGTAGTACACCAGTATCATTAGCATCACTGTCCGGTCAGCTGTGTATAAACCAATTAGAGGGTAAAAAAAACACTGGATGTGGAATCGTCAATACAACTAATGGGCTATGGAAAAGGAAGGACTGGGGTGGGTGATGTTTCTGTTGCTTCCTACATTTAGGGGTAGTGTGTGTGTGTGTGTGTGTGCGTGTGTGTGTGTGTGTGTGTGTGTGTGTGTGTGTGTGTGTGTGTGTGTGTGTGTGTGTGTGTGTGTGTACAACAGCTAGTGATTTGTGCTGATCTGAGTACGTCAGCAGGGATTGATCCAGCCAGTGGCTCAAGCTGACCCAGAGGACATCAACACACAACCAAACACATATTTGTGCACTTCCAGTGGAGAAAACATGATGCAATGCCCTCTAGGGTGGCCTTAAATGGAGAAATCACGATAAAATGCCCCCTAGGGTGCCCTTCCAGTAGAGAAAATGTGATGCAGTGCCCTCTAGGGTGGCCTTAAAATTGAGAAGGTGCGATGCAGTGCCATATAGGCTGACCTACATGCTAGAAAACTTTCTGTGTGCTGGTGCCGCACCGCATGTAGCTGGTTCCCTTTTTATTTTCCAGCCCTTACACAGCCTGAGTCCACCACTGTTCCCAGATATCTATAACATTACCTATTAAGTGTATGGGTAGGTGTGTGTGTGTATCTGCAATAGCAGACTATTTCTTAACCAACAGGCTGCTGCATTATTATAAGACCGTTCCTCAGGTCTTGATTTTTCTGAAAGAAGTGGGTCCATCCGTTGATGGATTCACTGATGTGGTTTGCCACAGTGCAGTGGGGAGTTTTCAGTCTCCGTCTTAATGCACGATAGAAACTGTGCCGTGCAGTTAGGCCACCACATTGGTTTGAAAAGCCTTTCAATAACTTCCTTTGCAACATATAAAACACAGCATCCTGCACAGTCAAGTATAAAGACAGTCTGCAAAGTCAGCTTTTAGCAAAAGAACTTGAAACTTGAAGCACTGCGTTCTCATCACTGGTAAGTTTTGATTTAAATTAAATTACAATGGTATAACGAGAGCAACACTTAAAAATGATTTACTGAATTGACGATTGAACAGTTTTAACCACACCCAAAAATATAAATCTTGAAGCTAGTTAATTTATAATTAATACTGTTTAACTGTAAATAACCAATGTCTTCAAAAGTGTTGCAAAAAAAAAAAAAACTCTTCAAGAAAAACTAATTATTATCAATCAATGTATTTTAAAAATGTTTGCATTTCAGTGAGGAATATAAAGTTAATTTATCTAACTAAGTTGAAGCCTTCATAAATCAGCAAATTATGATGGTTCAAGGAATACAACATGCAAAATGAAGAAAATAAAATCTATTCAGAATATATATTGGTCCAAATATTATGGAGATTAGTTTTAACTCAGTGATGCCTAATTTTCTTAATTCTCTGTCAGATCTTGTTCTCCAAAACCAAAGCAAATTGTAAATAATATTTTCAATGAAATTCAATTACATTAATATAATACATACAATACATTTGGGGTTTATAAAACACTTTGGAATGGAACAATATTGTACTGTTTCATGCTCCATGTTTGTTTCAGCTGTAGCCGATCATGCTGGCAGCCTTAACTTTGGCCTCCCTGAGCCTCTTGGCGTGGGCGTCCAACCTCTGCCCCCCCGCCTGCCAATGTCTCAACAACCTGACCACTGTAGTGTGTCAGGAGAAAGGACTGGACCAGATCCCTGAGCTGCCAGAGGGCACAGAGGAGCTGTACGTCTCATACAACGAGATAGGAGAAATACCCAGGCGTGGGCTGGAGAAGCTGCAGGTATGAAACATACAGCAGTCTGGAAACTGTGCTTTGTGTGTGAGGCTTTTGAAAACGATGCAGCGCCGTATCGGTTTCAACTAATAGATCCCCCAAAATGTTACACACTGTTCCTTTAATGCCCACTTGGGCTTTCAGGACACTCAAGTTTGATGTATTATTTTACACTAATAACATGGCATTTATTCTATGATATTTCTTAAGAATTAGGCTGTACATAACAACATACATAACAGTCTTTCACTGTCTTCTCTCCTTCTTGGATATTCTGTAGGTCCTGGACCTGACTAAGAATCAGATGAATGTCTTCTTATTCCTCAACCCAGTTTGGCCCAATATGACGAAGCTGTCTAAACTCTTCCTAAGCAACAATGACCTGATGTTTCTAAACCCCGGTCAGTTCCTAAACTGTCCTGCTCTCACCTTACTGGACCTGAGTGGGAACCAGATTAAATATCTACCCATCGGATTCCTCCGCGGATTAGCTAATCTGAAGACGCTGAATGTGAACTTTAACCAGATTCAAATGTTACAGGTTGGTGGATTGGAAGGAGCCTTCGCCCTCACTGACCTCCACCTCACCTATAATAATATAACAAAGATAGAGGAAGGTGTGTTCAAGAACTCCACTATGTTGGAGAAACTTGTTCTCTCCAAAAACAGAATCACAAGTGTGGATGGAGCCAGCTTCAGAGGAGCGACAGGTCTCCAACATCTTGACCTGAGCGGCAACCTGCTGGTCAATGTTCCAGCTGAAGCACTGAGGGATGTCAACAGGATCCAGTATCTGCATCTACAGATGAACAGCCTCACCAGCCTCCCAGAGGATTGCTTCTCCTCATTGGGCCTGTTGGTTCATCTGGACTTGAACAACAACAAGCTGAGCACTCTGTCTGAGGGATCACTGAGAGGTCTGACCATGCTGAGCGAGCTGGACCTCAGTCTCAACCTCGTAGATTCTCTTCCCCCAAAAGTCTTCAACGACCTGATCAGCCTCGAGGTACTTGATCTGTACAGGAACAGTCTGACCTCTCTGCCTCTGGACGTATTCAGTGACTTGAACAACCTGCGAGAGTTGCAGCTGGACAGCAATCAGATCTCTGACGTACCAGTTGGTGTATTTGATTCGCTGCCCAGACTCATCGAGCTACAACTGTCAAACAACCGCATCCCGGAGCTCCACCCTGCTCTGTTCAACAAGCTCAAGTCACTTCAGAACCTGTACTTGGAGAACAACGCTCTGAGGCACCTTCCCAAAGGCCTTTTCCACAAGATGAAGGCCCTCAAGGAGATACACCTCGATGACAACCACATCAAGTCTCTGCATCACTCAGTCTTCCACGGTTTGGCGAAAGTGTATTCGCTGAAGCTCTCTCGCAACCATCTCCCCTCTCTACACCCAGACCAGTTCAGAGACCTTATCAGTTTAAAAGAGTTAAAACTAGATGAAAACCACATCGCTAACCTTCCTAAAAGCCTGTTCATGAATCTATCAAATCTGAATACACTGGATCTGGAGAGTAACCGTATCTCCGAGCTGTCTCCTGATGACTTTGCAGGGCTGACACGCCTTAAAGAGCTCAAGCTGAGCTTCAATCAGCTCCGTGTCATCCCGTTCGACACCTTCTATCCCCTCCACGTCCTCCGCAAGCTTCTGCTGAAGAACAACAGCCTGGATAGTTTGCACCCTCAGCTCTTTGCCCGACTTTCGAAGCTAACAGAGCTCAACTTGGATGGAAACAAGCTGGATCGCCTGCAGCCTGATGTGTTTCAAGGACTTACAAGCCTCCAGAAATTGAGTTTGAAGTCCAACCAGCTCAGAGCAGTGGAGAACGGGACTCTGGAGCCTTTAAGAAACCTTAGCGCCGTCTATCTGTCAGGTAATCTGTGGGACTGCACCTGTGCACGTATTCTCTACATCAGCAGCTGGGTCAACATGCACGGAGACAAGCTCGGAGACCAGCCCATGTGCTTCTTCTCCTCTTCTTCCTCACCCTTACCTGAGGGTACACCACTTTCTCAGGCAGCTCTGTCTCCCCCGCTGTTACACGATCACTGCATTACAAGTGCAGCAAGTGGCTCGTCACCTTCATTTCCTCTAGAAATGCTGAATCTGCTCACGATTTCTCTCCTAGCCGTCTGCCGACTGCCACATCCTTTGTAGTGGTTTTGTGCTCTCTAAACTTCCCTTCCTGCCTTTGCTTTTCATGTCTGCTCTTGATTTTTAAGTATAATCTCAATATACTGTAAGTTTTAATATGTATTGTTGTATTGTTTAAATCAAATTAATTCAGGGACAATTTACGCTGGAATGATGTGATCATGCAAAAGTGCAAGATAGAGTATTAAAGGTGCAGTGTGTAGGATTTGGTGGCATCTAGCGGTGAGGTTGCAGATTGCAACCAACTGAAGCCTCTCCCGCATGCCAAGCGTGTAGGAGAACTACGCTGGCCGATGTGAAAACGCCCTATCTAGAGCCAGTGTTAGGTTTGTCCATTCTGGGCTACTGTAGAAACATGGCGGCCGGCTCCGTGAAGAGGACCCGCTCCGTATGATAGATATAGAATGTAGATATAAAATAACACATTCTCACTCCCGACTCATCTAATACCTCTCTTGCATTACTTTTGGACGAACCAGGGACGGCGTGTCAATATACGCTCATTACATGCATAGTGTCCTTTCAAAATAAACTTCTGTTTTCACAGGAAGTTAGGTTTAGGCAACACAACCACCTAGTTAGGGTTAGGAATATAGGAATATAATATATTCCATTTCTGCCAATAGATCCCCCGAAATGTTACACACTGTTCCTTTAATAGAGTTCTTGCACAAATAAGTGGTACAGCTTCAATTTTGAAGGGTTGAGCATGTGTTCAGTGAAAACTGGCTTGATGACAGGAGTATATTGAAAATATACCAGTCAAAAAGAGAAATATTTTAAGCTTCTTGCAATGCATTATGAAAGTCAATAAAAGAAAAAAAAAGATTTAAACGTCGGTGTTTATCATTTTGACTCACAGTCACAAAGTTGAGATATAACAAATATTCACTCCACAAGAGAAGTTACAGATGAAACATTCTTACACAATAATTGTTTCGGTATAGTTCTCTGTCAGCACATCAGCTCTTCTAACGCACGCAAGGCAACTTCGTTTCCAAAAACTCACAGTTGTATTTTATCAATCTATTGGAGATCATCCTCTGAAACAAAAAAAAATTAAATCACTCTTCAAGTTGGTTAAACCATTATAAATATTGGTTTCACAACTTAAATAGGGTTGTTTAAAAATCCTGAAAAAAGCTGTTTTCAATAAAATCAGTCAGTTACACTTAGATACTTACATAGTGTTAGATTTTACAGCCGAGATCAGGGATATCATTTAACATCTGTCAGCAAAATACTGCTAACTTTGAATTGAGCTGGTAAGATAGTTTATGATACCTCTAGTAAAACTGGGGAAAGTAATAGCTTGTAAACTTTTAAATCTATTTGCCACATTGATCTCTGAGTCAAAAACTTCAATTAAAGCTTTTTTTAGAAGCCTCAGCTGAACTTTAATGAGGTGTCTGTTCCTACAGTTGTGGTGCTAACAAGTTTAACTGTTTTTGTTGTAGCAGGCCTAGGCTCTACCCAGCTCGATTTGATTTCACTTCTTCTGTATAAGAAGTTGAAAAAGTTAAGAACTGACAGTAATTTTCTTGAACTTTCACCCAGACTTTTCTGAAAGCACACTCTGCTTACAAATATATTCAGATAAAGAACTAAAAGGCTCTCGGTACATGCAGGTTCCTCCAGTGATAACATGATACTTTGGAAATGCAGATTGTCAGTTACTCCCACAGATAAATGCTCAGGGTGTCTGCAGGGTTTTAGAAAGTATTAAAAGTTGATAAATCAATTTAGCAACAATTTAAGACCCATATTAAAGTCTTAAACACTATTTTCCGAGGTATTATCTAAATTTTGTAGCTTGTTTTCAATATGTATATTTACCCAAAAAGGTTATATGCTAAGTTTAAAAGTGTGATTCTGTGTAGTGTATTTATGAAATCCTGCTAGATTTGACGTCACCTGAAAAGGACGGCCGCTAGTGCGCTCACTCACTGACTGCTGCTTGATAACGTTATGCGAAGGTCGCTTTATGCCTGGGTGTTAAACTACCTAGATAAGGACAAAAAGGTTAGCGTAGCTTCAATAGCATCAGTTATATCAGAACTGGAGAGTACTTCTGCATTGAAAGAAGAACAAAGAACGGCACTGAAGGCTTTTCTCGATGGAAAAGGTGTTTCCGCTCTTCTCCCGACTGGCTTCAGTAAGAGTTTGATTGACAGATGGTTCATCCAATCACCTGTCGAGTATTTTTTTTAACTCCACACTGCATCTATCCCCACCACTTTCCTTGAGGAGAGCTTTGCAGTGAAACAACATAAAATCTGGAAAACCAAACTCCATATTCACCAAAACCACTTCCACAGCAAAGTCTTCTTCTATTGTCGATCCACTCACAACAGGGAAGCCTGTCCGCTCTGTCACCAGGGCAACCGTCTCATCAGAGTTCAGCTTCAGACGTAGAAACACTTGTGGTCCTTCAGGTTCCTCAGGTAGGAGAAACTCTTTCCACACTTGTCGCACATATACTGTTTCTCACCGGTGTGGATCTGCTGGTGGGCTTTCAGGCTGTTGCCCTGGTTGAAGCTGCGTCCGCACGTCTCGCAGCTGAACGGCTTCTCCCCGGTGTGGATGCGCTGGTGTCTGTTCAGGTTTCCTGTGTTGCTGAAACATTTCCCACATGTGTCGCAGCTGAACGGTTTCTCTCCTGTGTGGACAACCTTTGGAGAGGAAGGTTAAAAGCAAAACTGTAACTGAAATCATTTTTTAGATGTAGGATTTCTTGTATAGAGATTTAAACCACATTGAACCTCTTGCGAGAAATGTTTTGGATTCTTATGTTGTGTTCAGTCCAAACGCAAAGTGAATTTATTGTGTGTCATGATTACATACAAAGTCAATGCAAAGATGCAAGACACAAATTTGTGCTGGGCGGGATGCAAATTAATTAAACTTCAACTTGAGCGAGAAATTTGTGTGCTGCTGTCACATAAGCCGATCAGCATCGAGATTCTCCTGACGTCTCTTACGTCCTGACGTTACGTATATTTATTCACCGTTTTACAGCCGCAACACTAGCGATGACTTTAATTTTGCATTAAGTGTGTGTTATATATATTCACATCTAAACTCCAAATGTATTCAGATTAAGGCATGATTTCAATATCTGTACAGGTCTGGACCACTCAAGAATTTCACTCGTATCTAAGAGAAAATTCAAAGTACGAGAAAACTGGTGAACGCCATAAATTCTCTTAAATCACTCATACGTGCAACTTCAGAACAAATCTGTCCGTAAGACTGGTTCTTGCATGAAGCCCATCGGATCAAAGATGCCAAAGTATCCGACATGGTCAACCACTATATACTGCTGCAGACACTAAGTGTGGCTGACACTGCCCTCCAACCTTTCTTTAACTATCCTCATGGTTGTCTGTCACCTTCAAAGAAATTAACTCAGCTCGTGTTTACATAATACTTGATTTCCCAAAAGGGAAGAGAGTTTTTGTTCCTTATTTATTCAACCTGCATCACTGTTAAATGTTGACAGGAAGTGTTGCTCTGTTGCATCTGTAACCAAACAGAAGAGCAACGTCAGCACGGAGGGTTTTCAGTGTCATCATAACACGAGGTCTGTGAGCTCTCCTTTGTAGTATCTGTTGGGGTAGATGCTGTTTTACTAATTACAAACAACTTATCCATCCTTTTAAAAGCTACTAAAATGTAGGTCTTTGAAAAAATTCTTTGTCTGCCTAAAGCTCATTTTTAGGAAATGAGTCCCACGTTTCGTTTTTAGCAGCTCAAACATGGAAGTTTCTAGAAACCAGCAACATATTTCTGTTGCGTTTGAAGTCCACAGCGAAAGACAGGGATGGGGATGTCTTTTCACTTTACTGTTCAGCCTTTCCATCACAAAAACAATACTCAGTGCAGACCTACCTGATGTGATTTAAGGCTGCTGTGCTGTGTGAACCTGCGACCGCAGATGTGGCAGGCGAAGGGCTTCTCCCCGCTGTGCGTCTTCAGGTGAATCTTCAGGTAACTGGACGACTTGAAACTCTTCCCACAGAGGCCGCAGCTGTGCGGCCTCTCCACCGTGTGGTCCTGCTGGTGCGAGCGCAGGTCAGTGATGGAGCTGAGCCGCTGGCCGCACAGCAAACACGTACACGGAAAAGTCGCCGTGTGCGTCAGGAGGTGTTTGCGAAGCGAGTCGACGCAGGCCAACGTAATGCCACATGCTACACAGTCCCGCGGCTTCTTCTCGCCTGAGTGAGACAAGTAAGACGAGTGAGACTTCTGGTGCATCTTTAAGGCACTCTTCTGGATGAAACACTTGCCGCAGGTCTCGCAGCTGAAGGGCCGCTCACCGGTGTGTATCCGCTGATGGCCTTTCAGAGTGTCGGCCTGGTTGAAGCTTTTGCCGCAAGTCTTGCACCTGTACGGCTTTTCCCCCGTGTGAATGCGCAGGTGGCGCTGCAGGTTGCCTGGTATCGTGAAGCTTTTGCTGCAGTACTGGCAGCTATAGGCCCGCTCTCCCGTGTGGACCATCTGATGCATCTTCAGCCCGTGGGCTCGGTAGAAGCTCTTACCGCACTGTTCACAGCAAAACGGGCGGACCTCGGCGTGGAGACGCTGGTGGTTCCTCAGCAGCTGCTTCATGGTGAAACCCTTCCCACAAACATCACAGGTGTGTGGTCGCTCACCTGTATATGGGAGCAATGAGTATTGTAAGAGAATTTGGCAAAGGTTTTACAAAGCTCTCCTAATAAACACTTTTAATGACAGTAAATCAAATGACTGGATGTAATGTGAAAGGGGTCTCATGCACTGACGAACACAAAGACAATTATCGCCTGTTCTGCACTTCTACTGAGCTTTTCAGCCCCTTTTACAACATCAGGGCTCTTTGTTCGACAGCTCCTTGTGGAGTCCTTATGCCCCCCCCATACTGTATTACAACACTCACCTGTATGAAGCAGCATGTGTGCGTCGAGGCTTCGCTGGAATGAAAAGCCTCGGCCACACTGAGAGCACAGGAAGGGCTTCTCGGCGCCGTGGACGACCTGGTGAGCTTTGAGCTGCAGCAGCTTGGTGAAGGTTTTCCTGCAGTGTCTGCAGCTCAGAGGCTGCTGGTTCTGACTCTCCCTCTTCGCTCGACCTCGATGGGGCTTTACAACACGTTTAGGTCTGGTGGGGACTGCTGGGTCACCGTCACCTGGATCTTCTGGCTCCAACTGACAGAGAAAATGCACAAATTGTTTATTCATTTCCTCCTAACCCACTGCTCCATTTCGTGTTGTGGTGGTCTGCATACACTGGCCAGAATGAAGACATCTCCATTAACAGGTGGAGTTCATCACATTAACTAATTAATTTAATTTGTATTTATTTACGTAATAAAGGGGGACACAAAACGTAATAAAATCATACAAAAAATACAAAATTAATTAGACATTCATGAAATCCACCTGGTAGTCTGGGTCTTCGTCATCGTCCTGACCTTGATCATCTCTGTTCTGACCGGCATCAGAGGTCGCCTGGTCAGCGAACGCCTCCAATCCTTCCTCCTTTATAATCACAGCTTGGACACTGTCCTGAGAATATGGACATATTTAAGAGTCAAAACAGGGTGTCTGGGTGGCCTAGGGGACGTCCACATCATGTTGTGTCCTCTTGGTCGAGGTCGGTTTTGCATGTTTGGTTCAGGCACCTTAAAGCTGGGGTTGGTCGTGTTCTTCATAAACAGTTTTTATTATATTTGTTGAAATTCTCTTTACATCCTGAAGACAGCAGATTAATGCCCACGATCAACAGTCACATTAGGATGTAACGGTCAGGTGTCTGCATTTTTTTTGGCAATATAGTTTACCAGTAAACCAAAAATTTAAATTAAACTCAAAAACTTTATCTTTGACATTTGGTACTTTAGTTGGCCACATATCTTTAGAAATCCATCATCATAATTAAAAAGTCTCAACGTAGTGTGAGGAAGACCGATATAAATGAAGGATGTGAGAACAGATTTTACCTCGTACGCTCTTCCTTTCCACAGGTGAATTATCGGCGATCTCTTCACTTCAGCTTCACCGCTAACCACAACTGTAAAAATCCAGCAAGTTGTTTATCAGTATATTTACTATATAATACACTGACTATGGATCAGTACCTCATACAGCCAAACTTCAAAACACCCAAACTATCCCTTTAATATCAACATGTGTTATAATATATCATAAGCAACTCAGTGAAAGGTTAATATCATCACCTCTACGTGTCTTCCTCCCTGAGCGCTGGCTCTGGACGGTCTCTCCTTCTGCTCCGTTGGTCGGACCCCCCCGGCCCTCCGTCTCTCCGCTGCTTCCCTCCGTCAGCTCCTCCACCTCCGTCTGGCCTACGCTGCCCTCCAGCACCAGCTTCAGCTCCGTCTCCGCCACCTCCAGTCTCCTCCTCAGGTCCTCAATCTCTGCAACACCCTGTGTCACCTACAAAACACAAACCTTTTAATGACGAATGCAGCATGTGACGAATTTCAACTACGGTTGGGCAATATGCCGATCTTTACTGTGAGATGATATAAAACAGTTTGTACAGTGGTAACTGTCCCTTTAACCCATTTGTACCCACGACTGAAATGTTTAATTTCCTTAGGTGGAAGGAAAATATGCAGAAGAATTGCTGAATAGTGAGACTAAATGTGAAACATTTTACTGCACACCACGTACAGATATGTTTCAAATTGTGTAAGAAACATGAATTAGAAACTAACTCCAGCAACAGGACAACGTGCTTTAATAAGATCCTGATATAATGACGTCCTTTTCCTGATAACAATAGACAAGATGACTGCAGCGCAAATAAAGCAATGCAGTGAAGTGACGTACTTCTAACTGCAGCAGAGAGGAACAGTCGTGGAACAGCTGGCAGATCTTCTCCACAGCATCTCGAGCCAGAGACGTCATGAAGACGCTGAACTGGATCACCTGATGGGAACAACACAGACACTTTTAGAAGAATGTAATGAAATGATCACAATAACACAATAGTATGATTATCTTGTTCCTGTTTTCTTACTATGAAATCAATTAGGACTAGTATTCTTCTTATATATTATTATATGTCATAAATGGTTGCTTTTTTTAATCAATTTAAGAAAAACATACTAACTCTTTGCTAGAGCTGCTTGCTTTTCTGTTTCATACGATTACAAATGGAATATTTGCAAGTTTAGGCAATTTTACTTAAGTACAATTTTGTACAACTTTACTTGAGTATTTTCATATTCTGTTACTTTATACTTCTACTGCAATACATTTCGGAGGCAAATTACTAGGCAATTCATTTGATAGTTTTAGTTACTTTGCAGACACATACAAAATATAATCAACAAATACATTAATAATGAATTATTATTATACCTTAAAATATGATAAGAACCTTATCAGCTGCAACACAATGATGAACACAATAATGCATCAATAATTATAATCCAATAATATAAAATACATTATTCTGAAATGTGTCATTCTGCATAATGAGTACTTTTATTTTTTGCTGCTTATAAGTTCATATTTTGATGCTAATATGTTTGTATTTTTACTGCAACATTAAAGTGATGAACACAATAATGCATCAATAATTATAATCCAATAATATAAAACGCATTATTCTGAACTGTGTCATTCTGCATAATGAGTACATTTATTTTTTTGCTGCTTTTAAGTATACTTTGATGCTAATATGTTTGTATTTTTACTGCAACATTAAAGTGATGAACACAATAATGCATCAATAATTATAATCCAAAAATATAAAATACATTATTCTGAAATGTGTCATTCTGCATAATGAGTACTTTTATTTTTTGCTGCTTTTAAGTATATTTTGATGCTAATATGTTTGTATTTTTACTTGAGTAAAGTTTTGAATGCAGGACTTTTACTGGCAACAGAGTATTTCTACATTGAGGTACTTCATTTCATTTTTTATTTTTTCATTTCAAAATTTATTTCGAACATGTAAAATAATAATAATAATTAAAAAAAAGAGAACCATCATACAACAAGTGGACTGCCAGAAAAAAAGCAGTATCCACATAAAATGAAAATCATAAGCAAAAGAAATTGTCAAACACTTGCCTTGGTTTACATATTTGAAAAGGAGTGAGAAGAAGTACAAACTTATTTAATCCCACCACTTCTCCATAACTCATTCATTAATAAGTAACCAGCGTCCTTATTGAGCTAAATATATAATCTAAGTTATTTTTCCTAAACTTGTTTAACTATAATTTTTACCTTACATCTCTGTCATATAGAAATATAAATTAATTACTGATATAGTTATCCTTATCAAAATATAAATTCATTATCAGTCAAGAATACCAAATCATTACTTAATATTGAGCAAACCAGATAAATAAATAAACAGTAATAAATAAATAAAAAGTGACCCCTGTAAACACCTGAAGAATATAATGAAATGATAACAAAAAAAACACAATAGAATGATTATCTTGTACCTGTTTTCCTATTGTGAAATTGATTAAGACTATAATAATGCATCAATAATTATAATCCAATAATATAAAATACATTATTCTGAAATGTGTCATTCTGCATAATGAGTACTTTCATTTTTGTTGCTTTTAAGTATATTTTGATGCTAATATGTTTGTATTTTTACTTGAGTAAAGTTTTGAATGCAGGACTTTTCATTGGCAACAGAGTATTTCTACATTGAAGTACTGCTAGATCTGAGTACCTCTTTCTCAGGCTTCTGATATTACCTAACTACATAGAACATATTTAGCTGTGTTGTCATGGCTGATCAGTTTGCATTCAGTTTGTAATGTAGCTAACTGTTAGTTAACACCAGATAAACTGATCCTGGAGCTGCAGGTTGAGTGAAACCTGTAGCTGAAGCGCTTGTAGACATACAGCAGATAGATAGGCCTCGGCCTGCTGCACAGCTCAAAATGGCGAACAAAGATGGATTCTTCTCGGGTTGTTGATCAACCAGAGCTACATATTTATATTGTATTTAGTTTAGGATGAGCTCTCAAACCCAGCACAGCAGCCCTATAGTGAGTGGTTGTAGCTAGTTCTTCTATTTCTATGATCAGCTGGTTGTTTAGTTGTTGGGAGCTAACTAGCTTAGCTTAGCTCTTCTATTTCTATGATCAGCTGGTTGCTAAGACAACAGAGAAGGAGGGAGTAACCGACACCTACAGCACCGACAGTGACAGACGGTTTAACGTACCTGCTCCTCCTCCGAGGACCCGTGTGTGTTTTCAGTCGACACTTCTGGATGAACTTTGGTCCTTTCTGTCAGCGTCGTCTTCACCATTATCTCCAAAATGGCGCCCACCTGCGCCTGCAGATCTGACATTCTGACACCTTAAATATGTCAGCTGTGAATTTAGCTTCAGTTCTATTTAATCAAACAGCATCTGCTGCATCAATATTGTCGTTATGATGAAAAACCTCGTGCAGCTCACACAACCGGATCTTCCTCTCCCCCGGTTCATGTTCTTCAAAATAAAAGCACGTACTACTGTGCCATTGAGCACTTGTCAGTGGTGGAGAAAGTATTCATCCTTTACTTAAATAAAAGTACTAACACCACACTGTAAAATACTCTGTTACATGTAAAAGTCCTGCATAAGTACAACTATGTAACATGGGTCATAAAACATAGAATCGTGGGTGTTTACTGCCCTCCAGTGTTCACAATGAGGAAATACATCAAGGGAAAACGTCAAGTCACACATGATAACATACGAATACTTCCGGTAATTTTTTTCAAAATAAAATATATAACCTATAAAATTATCTTATTCAAATTCATTAAAGAAAAGAATCCTCTCTGATTTGATGTGTGTAGTGTAATGTAAAGGGATGGCAGGTGACTCTGAGCAGCATCTTTTTTTCCCTTTCAAAATAAAAGCTTTGCCATTACCTGGACAGCTGTAAGTCAAAAGAAAAATCTATGAGAATTTTTTTTTATAATTCAAAATAACCTTTATTTAAAGGCAGAATTTTTAGGTTTATCTGTTGGCTGTATCTTTAGTTGAGGGCATTTCAAAGTGTACAATTACACATTTCAAGCTTTCTCACAGATTTTGCTGCTGAGAGACCAGACATTTTTTTTGTAATAATAACAAGATGCCTGAAACAAGCAGGTAATCCTTTAGTTTAAAATTGTGGCCAGAGTTTAGTTACAACTCTCATATGAGATAGATAACATTTTCAAAGCAAGCATTTTCTTCAGGTAGCCATCCGACAATGCATGTTTTTTCTGTTATTGAACGTACAGTACCAGTGGTTGGTGGTTTAGTTTTGGCTCTACATCAGTAGAACCTGTTTTGGTTCTAGTTAATCGTGCAGCTGTGTATATCTTCAGATACCCAATACATTTCAGGACTGGGTGTTTTGTCCTGACAGGAAATAACAATGTAAGATCTACCACAGGTCACTGCTGCATTGTCGTTATTCTCACCAGGTGCTCAGTTTCAGGATGTAGTGAGTGTGTTCCCCAACATGTTCTGGTATTTCTCAGCACAGTTATGTTTCTTGAGCAGCCTCGAGTCTGAAAATCCAAGCCCACAGCTGCTGCAGGAGTACGGTCTCTCTCCTGTGTGGACCTGCATGTGAAACTTCACGTGTCCGAGCTGCCTGAACCTCACTCCACAAACTTCACACTCGTAGGGCTTCTCCCCCGTGTGGACCCGTAGGTGTCGGAGGTAGTTGGTGTAGATCCTGAAGGCCTTGCCGCACTGCTGGCATGTATGTGGTTTCTCCCCAGTGTGCAGCAGCTTGTGGGACTTGAGAGCCGAAGGGATGATGAACGTCTTCCCGCACACGTCACAACAGAACGGACGCTCTCCCGAGTGGATCCGTTGATGGTAGTCGTACGTCGCCTTGTAGAAAAAAGCCTTCCCACATGTGTCGCAGTTATATTGCTTCTGACCTGCGTGAATGAGCTCGTGTCTCCTCAGAGAACTGGCGGTGTCGAAGCCCTTGCGGCAGGTCCTGCAGCTGAACGGCGTCACGTCTACCGTCGTCCTGTCCCGTCGACAGATGACTCTGCGGTTACCTCGCTCTCGAGGTCGTCGTCCGATGACCTGCCCGTCTCTTTCATCGTGAGTTACTCTCTGGTGTTTCTGCAGTTGGCAGTTGTACAGAAAAGTCTTTCCACACAGGTCACACATGAACGACTTGGAGGCGCCGTGAAGAACCATGTGAGATTTCAGCTTGTTGTCCTGAATGAAACTCTTCCCACAGACGTTACATTTGAACGGTTTCTCACCTGTGTGAATACGAATGTGTCTCTTCAGGTTGTGCTGCAGTGTGAATCCCGCTCCACACGTCTCACATGTAAATATTTTCCCTCTGTGGACCGACTGGTGCGTCCTGAGCGACCTCCTCTTTACAAAAGCTTTGCCACACACTGTGCATTTATAAGGATGTTCACCAGTATGGATGCTTTTATGGCTCTGCAGTGTGATCGCGTACCTGAAACTCTCCCCGCACTCGGAGCATCTGTGTGGCTTTTCAACAGCGTGTACAACCTGGTGAGCCTGCAGGGTCTGTTTAGATTTGAAGGCCTTCCCACAGGTGGAGCAGGTGAACGGCCTCGTGTCCGTGTGGACCAGCTGGTGAGTCTTCAGGTACATTTTGTTTTTGAACGTCTTCTCACAGAGCTGGCACTTGAAGGTAGCGTACTTCCTCTCCTCGTGCCGCAGCAGATGGTGCTCAAAAGTCGCCGTATTCCTGAATTTCCTCGGGCACTGGTCGCAGGCGAAAGGCCTCTGCTCTCTGTGAGTGTTCATGTGCTTCCTCAGATGAAACTGCCGGTTGAAGCTCTTGTTACAGACATCACATACAAACAACTTTGCTTTCTTCCTGACTTCTGCTTCCTGAGTGTTTTGGCTGTCAGCGTTTTTGGATTTTGCCATGATTGTTGTGTTACAATCCTCTGCAGAGTCTAGACAGAGAGAGGAAAAAGATCAAAGTTATCATATCACCCTTTAAGGTACATTTTGAACAGATTAAACATGTGCGATTAATCCCAATTAACTATGGACAATCATTCGATTAATCGTGATGAAATATTTTATTGAATGACAGCCCTAATTTTGGCACATGAATCATTATTTGACTTAATGAACTTCTCATCAATTATATATTAAAACTTACATAATTACATTAATAAGTCTAAGGGTCAAAGTCCCACACATCATTGCATTTACCCGTTATTCAAATGTGTTTACTATTTGTCTTTCTTCCTGTGTTTTAATGGGGATTACTTTCACATTAACTTAGATTTAAAATAGATCAAGTTGTTGCCACAGTCTGTACAGAGCCTCACATAAATACAGGTACATAAATGCACTATACACCACAACATAACTACATGAAAGACATCATATACATCCACATTTATACACACATACCTACAGTATACTTATATAATCTCACCTTCTCTACTGACCGGTGAGGACTCAGCTTCAGGATTCACCTCCTGCGTTGCTTCTCCACCATCTGAACAAGAAATTAATACTAAAGAATACAAACACAAGACACATCAGACAGTTAGTCAACTGTAAATGTTCTGTTCCCAGTGATAATAATAATAATAATAATAATATGCTGCCTTTCTGGATCAAATTTTCCTACAAAATTAGATGGAAATAATATTTGCTGTTTTCAGCCTCTCATACACGGAGATTTCCTGCTTTTCCCTCTTATATATCATATTAAACTGAATATCTACAGACATTTCTCACTATTTTCTGACATTTCATAGACCAAATGATTAATCTAGAAAATAATCGGCAGATTTATTGATAATGAAAATAGTAATTGGTTGCAGCCCTATTTTGAGGAACCCACTTGCCCTCCACGTGCCGTTGTGTCTACTTCCCATTTTCTTCATAACTTCCCACTTTTCCCAGAAGGACTTGCATTGAGCTGTTAATAGAGGGAAGTGTTTGTAGTGGAAACTCACCATCATCATGTCCTCTCTCCGTCCCAGAAGCAGGCGCTGTTTCTGTGACTCCATCCGTCTTTACTTTTAACTTCCCAAAAGGCTTCAAGGTGAAGATCAAGCCACTCTGCTCAAACAGCACCGGGCAGCCGTTCAGGACATTTTCTCTCCACTTTCTGGCATTTTCAAAGTTCTCGGTCGTAGTCTTCAGCTCGCTCTCCAGCTGCCCCACTCTGGCCTTCAGTGTCTGGTTTTCATTGTGCAGCATTGAGGACAGTTGGGAGAAAATGGCGTTGATCTTTCTCGTCGCCTCCCGTGCCAACATCTCCACAACGCTGTCAAAATCTGTCTGTTAGGATAAAATACATAAATAAAAATTATATATATTTTTTTTAGTAAAATATTGGATAATTAGAACTATTCGTGCCTGATCAGTTGTTCAATCCATTAATTTAAAGGATTTTTCTCCATTTTTTTCTCGTTTTAGTAGAATATTAGATAATTAGACCTACGTGGGTCTGATCTACTTAATCCATTGATTTAATGGATTTTTCTCAATTCATTGCTTTTTTTTAGTAGAGTATTGGATAATTAGACCTATTTCTGATCAGTTATTTAAATGAAACCATGTGAGAAGTTTAGAGGTGAAATGTCTCTTTGTTGGAACTGCTTACAACTCACAGAAATGTGACAAGAGACAATTTTTGTAAGAAGTCACAAACCAATAATTAACAATGCATTATATATTATAAGTTTATATTTTTTTTAAGTAAAATATTTATATATAATTAACAGGTACCTAGCTGTCACAAAAATGTAGTGGAGTAAAAAGTAAAATGCTGGTAATTTCCTCTGACATGTTGTGAGGTTCAAGTATTAAGCACCACTGGAATCAAGTCTAGTACAAGTACCTCAGTATTGTACTTCAGTAAATGTACTTAGTAACCTTTCACCACTGTCCAGGGGAGAAAGATGAAGAATGTAGTGAAGTAGAAGCAGAAAGTACCCAAGTAAAGTACCTAAAAATTGTACTTAAAGGTCCCATATTGTAAAAAGTGAGATTTTCATGTCTTTTATATTATAAAGCAGGTTTAACTGTTATATAAATACTGTTAAACTATCAAAACGCTCAATCTACGGAGAAACACACACAGCCCGTATTCAGAAATTGCGCATTTGAAACAAGCCGTTAGGATTTCTGTCCATTTGTGATTCCACAAATATACAATATTTAGACCATTACACGGTTTTAAACGTAAACATTCTACATGTGTTCCTGTTTATTTCCTGTTGCAGTGTATGTGAATAACATCAGCAGACAGGAAGTAAACATGGACCCAAACTGTTGCCTAGCAACGCAATTCCGTTTCAATGCACTAAAACGGAGCGTTTCAGACAGAGGGTGAATACAGGTATATTCAGACAGACCGTACGAGGGAAAATAAAGTGTTTTTTTTAAACATTACAGCATGTAAACATGTTCTAGTAGAAACACAAAATACAAGTAGGAACCTGAAAATGAGCATGATATGGGACCTTTAAGTACAGTACTTGAATAGATGTAGGTTACTTAGTTAAACTTTTTTTTAAATGAACCTTGCTGGTTGCTGTTTTTACGCTGTTTTTTTATGATGTTAGCTTTTTATCTGTTTCTTATATTGTTGATTTTCCTGCTTTTACTTTGTAGCACTTTGAGATTTGTTTCAAATGAAAAGTGCGTTACAAATAAAATTTATTATTATTATTATTATTACATCCCACCACCAGAGATTGTATAAATCCAGTAACGCATCATATTGTTTACCAGACGCCATTTATACAACACAAACAACAAATGCAATGATTAAAAAATAACTGTAATAAGAGCCTGTACCAATATTGACACCAATTCCCAGATTATTAGGTACCAATAACTTGATGTTTCCCCTCATAACTTGACATCTTTAGCTGACCGCTATAGCTACTGTTTGTGATGACAGTCCGCCATCTTTGTTACGCTTTACGTCACGCTGCCCCTCTTACTTGATTTCTTTCCGTCGGTCCAATCTCCCCCAGCTACACTGTTTCTGACCCGCTCAACAGACTCTCTGCTGTCCGCTGTCATAGAGACAGAACTCATAGAGTTCTAGAACATGTGTGTAACATTATGGGATGTAACGTGATGCAGTAACAGTAATATTTAACCGACCGTTGACTCACCTCACGTCTCATATTTGTCTCCTTCGTTGATTTCTCTTCGTTTGAATTTACGACATCGACAGCGGTCTTAACGGCTGCCTCCATGATGGACTTTGTTTCTGAATAAAACACGAAGTTTTCTGACATTTTTTACCCTTCAAAGTTTAACAGCCGACTCTTAAAACAGCAGGAGACTCAGCGACATTGATCCAAGGCCTATGAAAGGAGGTTAGGACACAGGCGGACATGCGCAGTGTAACTGGAGCTGCGGTCGTGCGTTGCGATTGGCTCAATTTCGACAAGTGCATGACGCGTCACACTGCCTCCTTCAATAGGCCTTGCATTGATTCCGGAAATGGAAGTAGCACAACGGTATGGTCATATTTCAAAATAAAACTCTTAAAAGTTGATGCGATTGCAAAAATGTTCTTTAATTGCAATAACAAACAAAAATTATGTACATTTAATAATAATACACACAATTATTATAATTGTAATTTTACAATTTTTTTTTTGTTGGAAAATAATTACATTCTAATGGCATTTTTTTTTATTATTATGAATGAACAAAATATAAATTAATAGTAAATCTTTAAGATAAAATTGCCATTCAAAAAAATGGCCGCAAACTTCACTTTAATATCAACTCAACTGGAGAAGAGAAATGGTTTAGAACCATAAATGCCATGAAAAATGCTGCTAACCTCCACTGTGAATACACTGTGAAGGAGAGCAGAGCTGCAACTACGTTTACTATCAATTACTGTATTAATTACTTTAGATTAATCCCTTAACTCTAGCATATCAAGAGTAATGACAAGTGGGAGCTACCAGAGCCCTGAAGTGTTAAAACCCCTTACTTAACAGCCAAAACAAAAGCTACCAGTTCATAACATGAGGACAAACAAGCATGTATTTTTATATTTTTATTTAAAGGAGCAGTGTGTAACAATTAGGGGGATCTATTGGCAGAAATGGAATATAATATTAATTATTATATTAAGTATGTTTTCTTTAGTGTATAATCATCTGAAACTAAGCATCGTTGTGTTTTCGTTACCTTAGAATGAGCCGTTTATATCTACATAGGGAGCAGGTCCTCTCCACAGAGTCCGCCGTGACTACCGGGACAAGCCTAGTAGGCCACCTTAGTTCTTCTACACGCTTGGCACACGAGAAAGACTTCAGTTGGTTGCAATCTGCAACCTCACTGCTAGACGCCGCCAGATCCTACACACTGCTCCTTTAATAGACAAATCTTCTGTCAATAAACTAGTACGTTAATTGAGTGAATTGTACCAGCTCTCAACAAAAGATCATGAAGATGAAAGTTATTTTTGTAAAGCAATATTTTGAGCACCAAAGCATTGAGCCAGACACAAGTAATTTCCCTTAACACAACAAACCGCTGTTTCATTTATGACATCATTAGATTAACCCGGGTCCTCCCGTTCTGGTGGATAACACACCACAGAATCCCGTCACCTACGGCCCGTCACAGCTGTGCTTCTTAAACTGCCTTGAATCAGAGAAACCGCGTGCGCACTGCTGGCACGAGTACAGCTTCTCCCCCGTGTGGACCTGCATGTGGGACTTGAGCTGGTTCGACTGGTGGAACTTCCTGTGACAGTACAAACATTCAAACGGCTTCTCGCCCGTGTGGATGCGCAAGTGTCTGTAGTAGTTTCCGTCTGTTCTGAAGGCCTTGTCGCACTGGTCGCATTTGTACGGCTTTTCGCCCGTGTGAATCCGCTCGTGCTGCTTCAGGCTACCGGCGTGGAAAAATCTCTTCCCGCACACATCACAGACAAAAGGCCTCTCCCCCGCGTGGCTTCTCTGGTGATAGGCGAAAGAGTACTTGTTATGGAAGGACTTCCCACATATGCTGCAGTTGAACTCCTTGCTCTCACTGTGGCCTCTCTCATGAAGTTTGAGGGAACCTGCGGTGCTGAAACCTCTCAGACAGATTTTGCAGCTGAACGGTTTAACCAACGACTTGTTTCTCTTTCTAATCTGGAGAAATCTTTGCGTGCTGTCCGTTTCCTCGTTCCTGTCGACATGCACGTACTTCTGATGCATCTGCAACCTGCAGTTGAAGAGGAAGGTCTTCCCGCACAGATCACACATGAAAGGTTTTCTGGCACCGTGGATGAGCATGTGGGACTTCAGCTTGGTGTTGTCCGAGAAGCTCTTGCCGCATTCCTGGCAGGTGAACGGCTTCTCTCCCGTGTGGATGCGAATGTGCCTCTTGAGGTTGTTGTTCAGGCTGAATCTCGCTCCACATATGTGACAGGTGAACGGTTTCTCCCCAGTGTGGACGACGCTGTGTCTTTTCAGAGCAGTGCCGGTCCTGTATGTCCTGTTGCACACGGTGCAGATGAACGGAGTGACGCCTGTGTGTTTCCTCTTATGCACAGTCAGCGAGTGGGCATATTTGAACGTCTCCTCGCACATAGTGCATTTGTACTTTTTGGCGTTGGAGTGGACTATCTGGTGGAAGCGAAGGGTGTCTTTGCTCTTGAACTCCTTCCCACATGTTGCGCAGCTGAACGGCCTCTCTTCCGAGTGTACGGCCATGTGGCATTTCAGCTGGACCGACGTCCTGCAGGTCTTGTCACAAAGCTGGCACTTCAACTTCTGCTTCCACTTCTCGTGGCGCAGGAGGTGGTTTTCCAGAGACAGTTTAGCTCTGAATGTTTTCCCACACTGATCGCAGGCGAACGGCTTCGGCGGAGTCATCTGCTGGTGACGCTTGAGGTGATTCTGAAACGACTGCTCTTTTCGGAACGATCTTTTACACCGAGGACAGGGGAAGGGCCGCGGCGCTTTGCTTGCCTCGTGACGCGAAAGGTGATTTTCCAGAGACTTCTTTTCAAGGAAACTTTTGCCACACTGCTCACAAGGAAGAGGCTTCTTGTGGACCTTCATGTGTTTCTTCAAATCACCTTTCCAATGAAAACCGGCGTTACAATGTTCACAGGAGAACCGCTTCACTGTCCGGGACTCTTTTCCATTACGTCTCCTTCCCAGCCCTTCACCTGTCTTGATTATTTTCTCTTCAGTGTTGTTGTTAGTGGAAGCTGGAAATAGAAGGGAAAAAAACACAAAAATTAGACTAATTATTATTATTTGAAGATTTTATTTTAAGTCTTTTTTTTCCTGGAGAGGATTCTATTGTAAACAGAATGTGG
Source organism: Sebastolobus alascanus (assembly GCA_916701645.2). Classification (NCBI taxonomy): domain Eukaryota; kingdom Metazoa; phylum Chordata; class Actinopteri; order Perciformes; family Sebastidae; genus Sebastolobus; species Sebastolobus alascanus. Next base: position 113,186 of record CAKAOJ020000285.1, read on the forward strand.
CCTACTAAGTAGCAAAAAAATCTATCTTTTTAAATAGTTTCATATACAGACTTTTGTATAAATTATACAGTAAGTGTGTTATTAGTGCAAATCTAATTTTGACAACCTCAGAGCAGACAAATCCTCCCCGTTATCTTTGGCAAACCCCAGGTTAGGAACCACTGCTCCACCTACTCAAGTTCCTTTAATGTTATGGTCTCTTCCTGTAAGAAGCAACAGTCTGAAATCTAATCATACCTTCTTCAGCTTTAAAAGTTGCTCTCCTGGTCCTCCTCGTTCTCCCTGGACGTGCCTCTTCCACAGATTTCTGTGATGCATGAGAATATAATTTGAGTTTAATTTTAAAAAGAGGGTGTGAACAGTGAACAGTTTTCTAAGCATTGTGCTTCCTATGGATATAGAAACATGACACACGAAACATTTGAGAATATTTTTTTGCTCAGTCTTTTGCTTAAAGACAGCAACACTAATCTTTTAGCCTGTTTTGCCCTTGAAGTTCAAACTGCATCTCCACCAGAGTGGGAAATAAACATCACTGAGACGCAGCTGAACAAGTATACAGACACAAAATAGTTCAGGTGTGAGAGTTTTAAAGACAGAATCTGAATCTACAGAGTTAAACCAAAAACAGCAGAGAAACAGCCAACCTTTCCCTGCACCGAGTCGACTCCACTGACGATGCTGGAGTCTGGACTGGGGGCCGGATTGAAGATGAACTGCGTTTCTCCCGTTGTATCGGAGGCATCCACCAACAGCACCGTGGGAGCGGAGCGGACTCCAGATGTGGACCTGGGAACGGCTTCAGTGCTTCCTGCTGAAACCGGAGAAATCAAAGGAAGGAGGAGGTCAAAGACAGACAGAGAGAGAGACATAATGTCACATCATCTTCATTTCATGAATTAATGTTCACCATCGCTTCGCTGCCACAAGGACAGATACAGGAAATCTTTCCTGACCATTGCAATAACCCTTTACAACACCTCACCTCTGGCCAACCCAGAACTCAGCTTTATAGTATCTGTCTCAACCAGACTCTGTTTTAGTCCTGTAATTATCTTGCACATGTGGAATTTGCACATTGGTTTACTACCTCATATTATTTTATTTTAAACTAAAACTATAACTTGCACACTTGCTATTGTATATTGTATGTTATTGTTATTCCATGTTTATATTTTCTAGGCTAGCTGTAATAGTCTGGTATATTTATAGTGTATTCTAATATATTCTTTATATTGTGTATACTATAGATATTTATGAATGAATGAATGCCTTTATTGCCATTGCACAGCTGTACAACGAAACTCTAGAGCAACTCCTCTCAGTGGTACAAAGAAAGAATAAAGGAATAAAAGCAAGATAAAAAGATAAAATAGATAGACCAAACGACTCACATATATAATAAATAAATAAACTGGTAGCAGCATACAGTAGATAAACAATATTGCACAGTCAATGTATTGCACAAATTCCAGCAGAATATATTATTGCACTTTATCTCTATTGTTGATATGTATATTTACTGTGCATTGCCTGGTTAACCTGCTGCTGTAACACAAGAATTTCCCAATTTGGGATCAATAAAGTCCATCTATCGATCATCAGAGCGGTGTATGGTGTTTATCACAAGAAGCTCATGAAATACAGGATTTATCCACATAGAAACTAATTAACTGTCTCAGGGAAATTGTATTATCACTATTAATCCACAATTGATATACTAACTTATGGATAATATAATGAATTGTTAGTTGCAGGCTGTAATTTAAACCCCATGGCTTTGTTGAGCCCCACATCCAGCTCACTCATGGTGCCATCAGAGTGATCGATCAGTTATTGATGACTGTCCCGGCCCCCTCACCTATCAGTTCGCCCTCCTGCATCACGATGTGTGTCGGTCCTCCCTCACTGAGGCTCTTCAGCTCCTTCTCCAGCTGCTCCATCTCTCTGCCCAGCTGCCCGACTCTGGCCTCCAGCTCCTGCTCCAGCTGCCCGGCTTTCCTCTGCAGCACGTCCTCCAGCTGCTCCGCCCGGGCCCGCAGAGCCTCGTTCTCCTCCAACAGCTCCGAGGAGAACTCGGTGAACACCTTGTGGATCTGAACCACCAGGCACTTCTCTATCTCCTGGACCTCGACGAACTTCGCCTCGTCCCACTCGGTGTTCGGCGCCTCCTTCGCCCAGGAGTCCCGGAACACAGACACGGTCGCCCGGATGGCGACTTCCACGATCGTCGCCACTTCGCCGCCGAACCTCGCCTCCATTTCTGCTTCTGTCGGATTAAAAAGCTCGACCTGTTGTTTCCTCCAGTAGTCAGGACATTTTTTAATCTGAAATAGGAACTTAAATCAGAGTCAGTTCGACTTTAAACACAACAACTAATTTTTTTCTTCCGTGTAACCGTAACGTTCGCTGTCCCCCCTATATGGCGGCCTGTGCGTTCCTGAAAAGACTCCGTGCTTCACATCCGGTTCCGGTGTCACGTCTACATTTCAAAATAAAAGCCCCCAGACACCCCACTAAGATCGATAAGGCTTCGTCCGAAATCATACTTAAAGTGGCAGTAGGCAACAATTTTTTGGCATAATTTGGCAAAAATTCCATAATAACCTTTCAGCATATTGTAATTCAAGTGGTCTGAGAGAAAACTAGACTTCTGCTCCTCCTCATGTCTCTGTTTTCAGGCTTTAGAAAAATCTAGCCCCGTGACGGCAGATTTTGACCAATCACAGGTCATTTCAGAGAGAGAGAGCGTTCCTATTGGCTGTGCTCCGGTCATGTGACCAGAACTTGGCTTCCTTCAACAGATTTTACAATGGCGGCCGGGTCACAAACTTTCTCATTTTTCAGCTAAACAGTAACTACGAGAAGAACATCTGAGGAGAGAAATAGTCATTACAGTAACAGAATATTGATTAATATCTGATCAGCGCTGCCTAGTTTGACCGTTTGGTCGGAGTTCGCGAGTGATTGACAGCCGGCTCTCATAGACTGCAGCTGGCAGCGGAACTTGTTTTTCTCCGGTAAGTGAAATCCTTCAGATGCCGTTAGGAGCACCGGAGGACACAGTAGGACACAGAGGAACAGGATTTTTTTCAGGTTACCTGTTTCATGTACTACTGTCACGATATACCGGCCGTTTTCTAAAAATAACTTTTTTAAATCATATTTGCGCCAATATCGCATACTGCAGCTTTAATTAGTGTACTATCGTTCAATATGCTTTTGTGTGAATAAACCAAGCTGATCCCAATTTTCGTAGTGGCCAAACGGCGGTACTGACAAGAATTGAGATATTACTCATTGTCACCAATAACATTTTTTTGGAAGATGAGATTTACTTAATTAATTTGATTGTTATATTAGCAAAATATTATATACATAAAATGATTTGGCTTAAAAGAATACCCTCCTTTTTTATTTTTAAAGATACTGATTTTAAAACATATTTGGTCCATGATTGAAAACTTAAAACTCAAAAATTCTAAATTGACCAAAACTATTAAATTGTTTAGACATTTCAAATTTATTCCAATTGTTTATAGCAGACCCCGAATGTTTTTTGTTTGTTTATTTGGTTTTGTTTTTATTCCTCTTTTTCCTTTCTTTACAGTTTATTTGTTGTATAATTTACAATTTATTTTTATATTATTTTTATAACGTAAGATATTTTTGCAGAACTGTAATGAAACATCTGAACATTTGATTATATTGTATTGAACTTTTAAAAAAAAAAAAAAAAAAAAAAAAAAAAACGGCGGTACTACAACTTCCGTGTCCGTCACGTGACGCCATTGGGCCCAAAAAGACTTTTCTCCATAGACTTACATTGGGAAAGAGACGTCGGTTACCCCGCGGTAGTATACAAAGTAATAGCAGAAAACATTGAAATCATTCACATACAGAAGAAGCATAGTGAAAACATAAACAAAGAGCTGTGCCAAACCATAAAAAGGACAACAGAAATGAAACAAAACCAACATAAAATTAAAAAAACACGCAAGAGTATGACACTTAAAGTTCACTTAAAAACTTTGAAGATATTGCATACATTCATTGTTTTCATAGCTTTTTGGTTTCGTGAGGAAATCGTTGACAGATATTGATCCATTTCCTTCATAAATACAAAGAAATTAGGCTTTTTTAGGGGTAAATTTACACTTGTGAATGTGGAACTTCACGAGAATTAAAATTAGATTAATGAGAAAAAAATGCATTGCTCTTTGTCACTGTACTCATAGCAACCAAATATAATATTTCTATAGTACAGTGTAAAATTGTTAACATCTTTCCACAGCTCAGGACCGAACTTTCTTCCAGTAAATATCACTAACAAAATTACTCCAATAAAATGGAATAGAAACCATGTTGTCCTGACACGACCCCGTGAAGAGGTCCTGCTCCCTATGTAGATATGAACGGCTCATTCTAAGCTAACGAAAACACAACAATTCTTAGTTTCAGGTGATTATACACTAATGAAAACATGAATATTATATTCTATTTCTGCAAATAGATCCACTGAAATGTTACAAACTGTTCCTTTAAATGCAACTTGTAGTTTTTTTCAAACAAAAGACATTATGCATGCGATATTAAGCAATACATATAAACTTGACTTTAAATAATCACCCTTTTACATTCAGTGTGCTCATTTTACGGCTCTCCCTGGAGCACACAAAAACGACCCCCTGCAAGTCCAAATGCCTCACTTATCTGCTTCACAAAAAGACACACACAAACATTATCTTTCAATATCACAATTTGTATTTATCAATTCAAAGAAAGGACTGTACAGAGCAAATGATTCGCAGTTGGTTCTGATCATTTTTACACATTATTATCGGTTCATTCATTCACCCTTTCCTCATGTTGGTAGTTGGTGTTGCCCCGGTGTGTTACAGTGATTGCATAGTGGAGGGATGGGACTCGAAGACATGCACAGCAGTACCATAATAGAGACTATGTCATTCATGCAACCTCTTTGTCCTGTTGTGTTTGTGTGGAGTTTATCAGCAATCTCACTTCAGCACGTACTCAAAAAAGTTAAACATAACAAAGACAAGGGGCAGTTTTCCCAGTGTCACCATGGATAAACTTATCTTCCTGTTATGATCACATACATTTGTACATCATCAGGTTGCTGTAGGCAGGCATACAGAGAGACAGACAGGCTGAGGGCAGATAGACAGTGGTGCTCTGGGGTCCTGGGAGGAGAGAAACTATGGCAGCAAATATTCAGTATTCACTCATCAGCACTGGATTATCTCAGAACTTAATCTAGAAGGTAATCTAGGAGGGTGTTTCCGGCAGTCAAGTGAAAGATGATGTCAGAAATGATCGTATCTGATGTTGTTTGAATCGTCCTAATGTGGCGGAGGATTATTTTGTAAGAAAACTGGTGCTTTTATAGATATTGACCCTCCTATAAAAGATCCACGTGTTCACATAATCAGCCTCTCACTGTTAAACTTAACTCCACAAAACTGAAGTCGTCATTCACTTTCAGTGACTGAACTGCCAACACAGTCTCAAGGCAGTTTGTGAAATAGTCATAAATAGAAATAGTCATCTTCCCTTTTTATCGTGACGCTCAGCAAGACTTTCAACAACGTATTTTTCGTGCGTTTTCCTACAAATGTCCAGCAACACGTGACGCACGTGTCAATTTCCGCTCCAGCCTTTTCAAAATAAAACTACTTAGTTAGGTTTAAGAAAAGATCGCGGTTTGGCTTTAAATAACTCCTGAAGTGGTGTAACTTAAGTACGGAAGTTACATGACAAATAAATCAACGTTGACTTCTAGTTTCAAAGCAGTCTCCTGGGTGAAAGTCCTGTGTTTGACCCACCTCGACCTCCTTCTGACGCGGCATTTGTTCAATACATTAAATTTCGTGACTATTTCACAAACTGCTGTGCGACTGGGCTGGAACTGCACACATCCTTATTTATGTGTGGTTATATCAGATTTGATTGTCCTCAGAAACATATAAATAAATGCTAGATTTTAAAAAAATAATTCTACTTAGAAACTTAAGGTTGATTGTGTTCATTGTAGTCTGAGCCCTATTCAAATATATACATATATAGTATATTATGTATTCTAGGCAGTGTGTGTGAAGATCATCTGTTTTTGTCTGGACGCTGGAGCAGCTTCCAGCAGCCGTCTAGACTGACGAATGATGAGAGCCGGCAGAAGAGGAGGTATTTTAAACTAAATATCAACATGTAGAATGTGATAGCGTTTTTTTTACAGCTGTTATTTACAGTACTCAAGTTCGATATAATGCATGAAATAAGGCTGCGACTAACGAAAAGCCTCCGTCCCATGGAGCTCAAGGTGACGTCTTCTACTCTCATGTTTAGTCTGACCATCTGTCCATAAAGATATTCAGTTTATAACGTCATAAAACAAGAGAATAAAACAGCAAATCAAGAATGTTTGCTTAAAAATTTGAATGATAATCTGAATTGTTGCTGATGAATTTTCTGTCGATCAACCAATCGATTAATTGACTAATTGTTTCACAAACAAAATGAAACTTTCTTCTACCTAAAGCTTAACTTGTCTGGATGTGACGTCCCTCCGCAGGATCCCCAACACCACTGACCATCAGGCCTCAACCCGGCAACAGGCCGGCGTCCCTAGTGCAAAGAAAAAGTTGCATAAAGTTTCAGTTCATTGCTACCATGGACATCATCATCATCATCATCATCATCATCATCATCATCATCATCATCATCATCATCATCATCATCATCAACATTAACAATATTCATTCCTGAACAAACACTCCTACGATCCTCATATTACTGCATACTGCTGTGTGGTTTTGGTTTACAAGATGTCAAAGACTGAAACTGTGTTTAATGTTAGTAGCTGAATGACTGAAGTAAAGATTTCACCGTCTATCTAACTGATATTTCTGGTTTAATGTACATTTTTTGTTATCTTACGATCTACATGCTGTTTTCAGAGAGCAAACGCTGAAATCAACAACAACGTTTCCGGTGAGAAAAGAAAAACACCGACTATAAATACATGAATGATAAACCAAAAGGTATTTTATTCTTCATTTCCCCGCGGCCGACAGACTGAGGTTGATGTGAACAGAAGAGCACAGACACACATACATACACACACACACACACAGACAGGCAGGGTACCATCCAAACCATTCATGTTTAACCACACTGACTTCCACGTATCTGGTTGTTTCTGCTGTGTAAAATGGTTCAAATGACCGACGTTGTGACGTTGTCTGTTAGCCAGTTAGCTGCACCCGGCATGCTTTGTCCTGTGTGCATCTACAGCAACAGACTCTGTCAGTTTATTACGCTGAGGACTGAACCGTGTCACTGCACATGTGGAAGAATTGCTCGTTTGAAATTCACCTCCACAACTCTTTGTACTCTTTCTACTCTCGACTGTCCAACGTGCATGTAAATGATTGCATTGATCTGGCGTTCACACCTCATTTAGATGCATAAAGTGGGTTGAAAAAAAGCACGATTAAAGAAAGTTACACGTTTTCTGATGAGCAGAAACCAGACTAGGAGCAGCCAGATATAATAATACTCAGAGGTGGGACCAAGTCATTGTTTTGCAAGTAAGTCTCAAGTCACTCAAGTCCCAATTCCTAAACTTTGAGTTTCGTAGCTGATGTCATGGTTCAGGGAGTTTTTTAAAGAAATTTCAAAGAAGTTATTTGCTAATTATCATCTATTTATCAGCAGACATGGAAATAAAGCATATCAATTAACTTTGTATTCTTTTCCTGGAGATGTATTAATAGCGGAATAATAATTATTAAATAAAGTTTATAATAAAGTAATTTTTGATCAATTTTGAGGTAAATATTGGGGTAATTTGGCAGTAATTCCAAAGAAATTTAAAATTATTTCTAATTTCAAAGTTACCAAAATTCTCCCTTTTTGGTTTCTGATTTATTTTTCTTCAAAGGAGATTGTGTGGTTTACAGAGCAGATACTGTATGTAAGCTGGACTTTAACTGAAGTTTTCATACAGCAGCAGTGATACTGAAGCAGCATTCGTATTTGAAAGGATTTTTAAAAGAGATTTTAAATACTATCTGACCAGGATGCTGCTACCAGAGCAGGAGAGTAACTTCAGTTTGCCCGACAGCTGCATTTACAAGGTTATTAGACTTTGACGATTCCTATCTTCCCTGTCGTTTATGGCTTCGTGGTGAGTTTACAGGAAACTGATGCGTGGATGCCGAGTCAGCGGGCTGCAAATACGAGTGATTTCTCTCCAAGCAAAACATGCAATCTCACAACTTACAGACATGTTCAACCCCTGTTTTCTACATATTTGGTCAGTCTGATATCCTGGCTCTCAACGGTGCATCAGTTCATTCACTTATTCATTCATTCATTCCCGTCCACACTGATGGGATGTTGACCTGGACAGTTTGATGACCTTTAACACTCTGGAACATGTTTATAACCTTTGACATTTTAAAGTTAGATTCTTCTGTGTGTGTGTGTGTGTTGTGGATCGGACGTGTCTGGAAGACTAAGGTGGCGTCTGAGGGGACAAACGTATGAAGCACACGGTAAGCACACACTAACAGAAATAACCTGAGAGCTATGGAGACCCTGGGAGCGGAGAGCAGCAGCACACACACACACACACACACACACACACACACACACACATGCACAAACACTCGCGCAGAAAAACATTTTGAATTCTGTATAAAAAGAAAAAGGATGCAACAGATTTGTGTGAATAAATCAAAGAGAAAATCCAACGAGTAGTTTGATGTTATAAGAGAATAAAAGAGTAGATGAGGCCTGTTTTCAGCCAGACGGCCTCATTCGTTATTGTCAGATTTTGTGCTTCCTGTATGATCAAACATGTAACTTATGGAAAACTGATCCTGATGCTAAGATGTGGAAACGTAAATCTTGGCCTCTACAGCTCCCCAAAGTATGATTTTTGCTGTTTTGTGGTGTTGTTTTTTTTAACATGAATTAAAGGTCTTATTGATAACATTTTATGTAGACAAATAATTTAAAAAATAATAATTCCATAGAGCTTTTAAAAAGGTTCTGAATAAAAGTATGGCTTTTCCTGAAAAAGATAATTATGATTGAATAACTCATTTAATTGCCAACCCTCACGATTTTCCCGAGAGACTCCCATTTTTCATCGCCCTCTCCCGGTTTCCTTTCGGGGTCACAATTGTCCCGCATTTCTCCCGATTTATGGCAAATTTTCACACTTAACCCGTTTCTGGCTCTGTACAGCAAGTATAATCACTACTGTTTTGATCTGGACAACAACAGAGCTACACCAAATGTCGTTTCCCAGCGGAAGAGAGCAGTCTATGCTCGCGACACAGCGCAGTTTGAGCTCATGTTGAGCTGTGCTCAGCTGCGCTCGCCACTCGGTTCAGCACACATCGAGACAGAGAGCGCTAACTGTAAAAACTACTCATTCAGGGGCAAAAAACTGAATAAAAACTGAAGAATATTAGTTTATGCCAGAGATTCACACGCCAAGTTCACACCAGAGGGGCGAATTATTCAGTTTTCTTTCCTGAGAATTAAAGGTAAAATGAAAAGTTTACCATAAAAATGCTGTTGCAGTGTACTTATTATTGTGTTATTTTCATTCTTTTAAAGTCACAAGAATGCAGGGAGAACCCCCAGACCGCCCTATTTTTAAGTTCTCAAGGTTGGCAAGTATGGTCCAAAATGAATGTTTTGTTTATATCTGTGGAAGATATCTGACGTTCGATTCCCACTTCTAACGAGGCTTGTGAGCCAATAGTATAACGACGTTGGTATCACGTAGTATCTCTATGTCGTCAGTTGCCAGTTACTGTGGAAAAAGCGGATAAATGGCTGAGTTTGATGGTAAGTGCTACGTTAGCATTAGTGTCACTCCACTCGACAATAAAATACGCACGTTGTGCAGCGAACTGGCAACCACTTGTTGTGAAGTGAATACAATGGAACAGAGGAGGGAGAGTGCGATGTCTAGTGGCTGAATGTTATCAATAGCACCTTTAAAGTGAAATGAAACCACATTTTAATGAATGAGGCCTCTGGGAGCCAGAGTCTACCATCAGATTACTTTTTCTGATCACTGATCCGAGAACTGTACATGTGTTTGTTTTCAATAAATTAGACTTGGGAGCCCAAAGTGGCTGCAGTGACCATACTGTTGTGTATGTCACAGGTTAAACACCTTGTGGCCCATCTGTCATGCAGAAATCTTCACGAGAATCCAAAACGAATCCTGTATAAACGAAGGGAAGCTGCTCTGTGTGCTACTGGTGGACAAAACTTAAAGCTGATTTCAGGGCTGATCTTTCTTAAGGATATTTCTACATTTCTGCTCTCCTGATTGTTCTGGAGTTCATCACCCTGGTCGGCCATCTACTCTTCTCTCGTCTTAAATCATCACCTTTCCACCTTCTAGACTCAGCACAGTACTGCAGCTGTTTGTCAGTGTTGACTCATCCACGGTGAGTTTGGATGAATGTGGTTTCAGTGCTGTTTGGTATCAAAGTAAAACCGGTGTCACCTCCACATCTTTTCATCGGACAAAGTGGAGAAAACAGTTAACAAAAAAAAACTCTAAGTTCGTTTGTCTGTAAAACATTTTGGCATAATTTCATTCTCTTTCCGAGGAGTAATAAGACATAGTGTAGGATGTCTCGACTTACAGACAGACAGATAGATACAGTAGATAGGACAGACAGACAAGAGATACATACAGGTACAGCTCATCTCATAGAAAAAACAAACATGGAACAGAATGAGCTACGTTTTATCGCACTACCAGCAATCAGTAACAGCGTTTGAGTTAACGTGTCCCGTCTCCCTCTCGCGTTAACGCCGCCCGGGGGTTCAGCAGCACGAAACTCTCTGTGCAGTTCTCTGAAACAGCCACCGGGGGGGGGCGTCAGTGACTCTGTGTGTTCTCACAGAGACACAGAAGAAGAGAGAGAGAGAGAGAGAGAGAGAGAGAGAGAGAGAGAGAGAGAGAGAGAGAAAGATGTCTCCTGCTCCAAATCCGTCCTGTCCGTCCTATGAGTGAGCCTGGGTCAGTCCTTCTGTCCTGTGTGTCACTTTCCATCCAAACACAACCGCTTTGTTGACAGTGTTGGAGGCGGAGAGAAGGAGGGGGGGCGTTCACTACCAGTCTACGGCCCCGCCTCCTATCCGGAGTTCATACGATTCAATCCCGACCGATCCGTCACCCGGCTCACTTTTTCTTACCGGACTTTTCCGAGCGCTTCCCCTCCGACTTCCCTCCCCGATCCGACCTCTCCGACCGTTCGCCCTTCTCCTTCTCCTTCTCTCTCTCTTTCTCCTTTTCTTTATCCGCCTGCTCGATCCGCTCGGCCCGGTCCGAGCGCTCGCCGCCTCGCTCTGACCTGTTGTCCGCCTTGCTGCCGTCGCGGCGCGTGCCCTCGTCGGTGGATGAGGTAGTTGGTTGGGGCTGACCCCATTTGGCAATCTCCTCGTGCTCCGTAATACTGTCGGTGATGTTGGTCACCCACACTTTGAGGTCGTCCTGCGAGGGAGAGAAAGATCACAGACGACGGTCCTTTAATGTTTCTGATATGGGTGTCACATAACTTCAGGTGTTTCAGTGATAAGACATTATCACCATTATTATTGTTATTTTGAGATGTAAAATTAGAAAAACAAGAATTGTTCACCTCATCTTTTGCATGAAACAAAAACTCACTGCCGTCCTTCGTTCTGCAATAAGAGGACAGAAATTAAACTTACAGACAGTGAAGTGCAAAACATGTTTGGTGGATAAGTTTAGAAGAAAGAGAGTAGTGAAGAGTGAGGCTACATTCACACCAGATCCAGCGGTGTAGGAGAGTTACTTTAATGGCCCATCAACTGCACGATGATGAATGTGTTTTGTTCCCTCATGACTGGGTTGTACAGCTCTGGATCAACAGTTATGTGATTGGCCACCGCAGCGTGATGTCGGGTTACGTTTCTCCAAAAGTTGATTCTGATCCGCTAAGTTTTTTTCGGCACCCCCTGCGGCCGCAGCCCAAACACTCAAGATGAATGGGAGGACTGGCGTTTCTGGTGTGAATGCAGCCTAAGACCTGGCTCATATAGTATTTGCATTTAAAAGGATACTTATATTTAATTTCTGCTCAAAATGCTACACACTGGCCCTTTAAAAAGTAGTAAGTATATAATCAGGCCCTCACTTGAGCGTGAAGACGTTCTTCTTCTTCTTGTAGCCGTTGGTGACGTCGCAGTGGCAGTGGGAGAGGTTGAGCAGCGGCTCGTTGTTGTAGGGCGTGGCGGTGTTCTTGGCGTCCTTGTAGAAACCCAACTCCCCTTTGTTCAGCACGCAGTACAGGTTGACCCATGACCTGCTGTGGTGTGGGAAGGCGGGAGGGGTGAGGGGAGGGAGAGTGGAGGAGGTGGAGGGGAGGAGTACGGGGAAGGTGGTGGTTGGGGGGGAGATGGGAGGAGTCAGGAAGAGCTGCAGAGTCGCTCTCGCTAAGCTAACACCTCACTCACCTCACCAGAGCAGACAGGTAGGTAGGCGGGATGGACCGGCGCCAAGAAGGGAGGAGGAAACACACTGCTGAACAAACACAGACGAACGGACGCACACACAGACGGACGTACGGACGGACGGAGGAGGAGGAGGTGGGGGATGGAGGGATGGGGAGGGAGGCTACGTACAGTCTGTGTGTCTCTGTGTGCGGCTCATATATGACTTACCTTGGAGGAGACGAGAGAAGCAGCCAGGAGCACCGAGGAAGAGAGGAGAAAAGAGGGAGAGTTTGGTTAAATGGCATTTTGGCAACAACACAACTTAAACTCAAAGTCATGCTTCTTTTCCCTCTTTGAGCGTGTTTACATGCACACAGCATTCCCATTAATAAGCTGTCACCCAATTATAGGTATTATTCAGAGCAAGCTGTCTGTGTGCAGCTTAATATCCCGATTTCAAACACCTCTGAGAACTAACAGAACTTAGACTGGAAAACGGTGCATATGATAAGGTGTCTACATCGCTGATTTCACCACTAGTTTCATGTGTTCAAGTTATTTATTGTCGTATGTACAATGATCACAGAGAAGCAGTCGTTGGCAATGAAAATCTTCAATGCTCCAACAATGCTCATTAAATACATATAAAAAGAAAATCTCGCAAGAAAAAGTGAGAATCTACAACATAAAACAGTTCAAATATAGGGATAAAATATAACATATATAAAATATTAAATAATATATATTTGTGGTAGATAGGTGTACAGTAATTGCTAAAGGAAAAAACTGAATGTAAAGAGGAATGTAGTAAGAGTATACAGAGATGTAAACAGGTAGTAAACAGTAAGTAAAAGTATATTAAGGTAAAGTGAAATTTACTACCAACTATTATGGTAATAACAATAATAATAATAATAATAATAATAATAATAATAATAAAGATACATTTTTTTCTGCATTTTCTATTCATACACGTAGGGCATTTACACATGCATGTGGATATCTTTCTGTTATATTGTATATTGTACGTAGTGTTCTTTCTTTATCTATTTTTTTTGTATTTATTTCTTAAACTTTGTATTTCCTTGTAACCAGCGTTCAGAGTAGAAGGCTAAGGAAGAATGTCATTGTACAGGGAAACTTGTTATTAACTGTGCACATGACAATGAACACTTTGACTTTAAGAATCACATAATTTTAACAAGGATAAAAACAAATGTCATTCTTGACTTCAGTAATAGTAGTTTGACTTCACTATAAAGCCTTTTCTGGAGCTTTCAACCTCATCCTACGATGAGAAAAGTTGAAGCGAGTCAACATTTTGTTTTTTGTCAACCATTATTTTCCAGGTATTCCACAACGACAACCTTTTTACACGATGCAATTTTTTGGCTGTCCCTGACGAAAGTTGACAATCGTGAGAGAAATGTGTTAAAAATTATCAATCTTTTATCTTTGTAAAGATGTGTTCAGATTTAACTGTACTTTAAAGTTGCAGATTTATCTGAGAATATTGACAGAAAACCTCAGTACCATGTTTCAGCTTTTCAGAAAGATTAATGAAAGAAACCCTTAATTAGAAACTGAGCAATGAAGCTAAAAGTTATGTGAAACGTAAACGTTAAATTAAAGATTTTTATACCATGATATGGATCCATCAGGGTATTATAAAGAGTACACACCATTCACATGCACCGTATCCTATTATTAGGAACGCTTGTTTATCCTGAATAATACCAGAATATTAATGTGCACATAAACATACTCAGTGCCTCGTCATGTAGCTATGTAACAGAGACAGGTTGAACCTCAATCCTTCCTCTCAGACTAACTGTATCCTCTCTTTCTCCGCATTGATTGGAGGAATAGGTCCGAGGGCCCGCCCCTCCACAGATCTCTCCTCCATTCAAAGTTGAATATAAAGCAAAAAAAAGTGAGCATACAGTAAGCCAAACGAGGAGCCGTTTGGAGATTCACACTTGTCCAGATTGAAGCCATTCAGGATTATGCTTTACCTTGCCATGTACATAACAGGGCATGTACATACGAGACATTCATCCATTGCCTTGAGTGGGCAGGAGAGTGGGACTCATCCACAGCTGGAAGGGGATGAGCTTTTAGCTGTGCGTGGTAAGCCCAGCCACTAGAGGGCAGTGCAGAGAAAGACTTTGTCGTTGGTGTCTCTCTGGAGGAAGCAGGGAGGTCATCTATGGAGGCCAGGTAGTGAGTGTGTGTGTGTGTGTGTGTGTGTTGTGTGTTCAGGCTAAGCGACGCCATCAACAGCTCCATCAACCTCCACTCCCACGGCACTCATCAGCCAGCCAGCCTGTCAGCTAGCCAGCCAACCATTTCTGTTGAGCTTTATTCTCGTGTTAGATCAGGAGGCATCGTAAGCATCATGCAAGATGTTTTCACATGCGGGGAGATTTCTGCGGGTTGCTGTTTTTAATTCATGGAACTGTTGTCTTCACGTTCTGATCCTGATGATCAGAGATGACATACATCAAATATTCAGAAGCTCCAGCCTGATGTGAGTTGTGTCTCCTGGTGTCACTATCAATGGGATACTCTAATGTTTAGATTTCTGCATGGGTGTTTTTATTTTTTTAGGTAATTGCATAATTGTGGAGGAAACTACACAAGCTTAAAAACTAGCAGTGCCACTCAATAAGCAACAGTAGCAGCGCATTTTTAAAAATGGTCATACTGGATGTAAGTTTACAGGGTATGTGTATGTGTATAAACTAGGGCTGTCAATCAATTTAAATAGTTAATCGAGATTAATTGCACATGAATCGCACATTTTCTATCTGTTCAAAATGAATCTTAAAGGGAGATTTGTCAGGTATTTAATACTCTTATCAACATGGGAGTGGGCAAATATGCTGCTTTATGCAAATGTATGTATATATTTATTACTGGAAATCAATTAACAACACAAAACAATGACAGATATTGTCCAGAAACCCTCACAGGTACTGTATTTAGCATAAAAAAATATGATTATCATAAAGTGGGTATGTCTGTAAAGGGGAGACTCGTGGATACCCATAGAACCCATTTACATTCACATATCTTGAGGTCAGAGGTCAAGGGGCCCCTTTGAAAATGACCATGCCAGTTTTTCCTCGTCAAAATGTAGTGGAGCGTTATTTAACCTCCTTCACGACAAGCTAGTATGACATGGTTGGTACCAATGAATTCATTAGGTTTTCTAGCTTTAAAACTGATCCCGCTACAACGTAAAAATCACAAGTTGCGTTAATGCGTTAAAGAAATTAGTGGCGCTTAAACGTATTTGCGTGAACACGTTATTATTGCATTAACTTTGACAGCCCTAATTAAAACAGCTCTTACTATGTTTTGGAAGCAAAAAACACATTTTTAACTGGTTAGAGATTGAAGACGCAACAAATATTTCCATCGTATAACAATCTTAATAATGTGACTTCTTCATATATTTCTGTCAATTACAGGAAACGGTGAGCCACAAATTTGTAAAAATTCTAATTCTTTGGAAGCAGATAAAACTGACAAAATACCTTTTATTTCCACTCTGCAGATTGTTTTTCTTTTGTGTTATCTAGTAAACAAAATAGGTAAAAATGATAATGTCATAGCATCCCCTTGAATCTAAACATGTGTAGACCTTAATGTATGCATGCTTCTAAACACATACAGTATGTCTGCTGAGAAGATCCAAAGCTCAGCTGAGCGAGTGTTGCCTCCCACACGGTGGGATCAACCAATGAGGCCTCAGGTGACAGTCATGCATCTGTTCAACGTGTCAGACGCAGTGTCAGCGGAGTGTGTTAGCTTGTTAGCTTAGCATGCTTGAGTCATGCCCCTGTCATCATTGTTGAATCAATAAATGGAGGGGGCAGTGATGTCATGAGAAAGAGACAGCGGAGATACGACGTGTGCCGAAGTCAACTTGAGTCAAATAATATTTTAAAATCAACGACTGACCATAGACTGTATATAAAGATGGAAGATGCGTCTCCGTTTCCTCCCACTGTACAGAAGTGAAGCCAAAATATCCTGGATATGGGAGCTGCCATACTGAGATTTTGACGTCATTTGGAGCCAGAGTCTTACGAGAGAGACTCACAGCTGTCAGTCATGACGACTCACCACCTTTTTATAGCATCAAATAACTAATTAAAACCAAACTTATCAGAAAAGTGAACACATGAAAAATCATCAGAGTGATGAGAACTACATAAAATGACAGAAACCATCTTTTGGAATCTTTGACGTGTACTTTGACTTTTTAGTTTGGCCCATGTCCCATCTGCTAACATGGAGGGGGCGGGATTTATGACCTATACTGCAGCCAGCCACCAGGGGGCGATCCAGATGTTTTGGCTTCACTTTTGGGGAGCTGTCATGTCGTCCATCTTTATATACAGTCTATGCGATTGACAGTAAAGACCAGAAAGTTTAGAATTAACAACAATTGAATGTAAAAAGTCATGTTAGTATTATTTTATGTGAAAAATCACTTACTGACAATATGTGATTTGCTCTTTTGTGGTAGACCTCACCCATCTGGTACTCTGAGAAGGTTAGAAATAACCTTCCTGGAGTACCAAATGAATCAATTGATGAATCCTTAAAGTCTGATACTCATGACACCGGTGTCCATCCTCCTTCTCTACGACATCTATCATCTGCTAGTCAAGATGTAACGCTCATCATTATGACCCTGAACACCCACCTATTGGTGCTCTTCTTCAGGCTCTCGATGTCCAGCTTGCGGAAAAGGAAGCCCTCTTGGTGTGCGGTGTGCGACGGCGGCTGGGGGACTGCCGGGCTGCTCTGGGCCGGAGCGGACCTGGACCGCCGCGTAGTCTCTCCTGCCTCTTTGGGTCGCGGTCGACGCCGTGGTTTAGGTCTGTCCCGAGCTCGAGGCCGCTCGAGACGGGAAGTCTTCTCTGGTACCCCGTTAGGCAAGCGGGGCACCTCTCCACGGGCCTGAGGGAGGGGGGGGGTGATGGTTATCACGGATCACTCTAAAGGCCTCTACACACCGGGGGCGTGATGAATAAATGACACAAAAATGCAAAAATACTCGCCTGTGAATATTCTATGTCTAGGGCTTTTATTGTGAAGGTAAAAATGGAAGGAATGGACCTAGTCTGGTTGACAGGCAGCATTTTCTGACATGTTTGCACAAAAAATTACTTTAACGATTAATCCATTATCAAAATAGTTGGCGATTATTTTTCTGTCGATTGAATAATTGATTAGTCGACTAATCGTTGCAGCTCTACTGGCATGTAGTGGTGATAAGTTTGTTTTGTTTATTATTTTGTCCTGTGTTAAAAACCCACCAAATGAGCAACAACATGCAACACAAACAAACACTGTGAGTAGTTTGATGAAAAGCACAACACATAATAAATCTCCAGACCTGTGCTGCTTCTCTTTCTTGCAGCTGCTCTACAATTTCTAGCAGGGTGGATCTCTTTTCTCTGCAGAAAAAAAATGCAAATTAGAGAATCATATTTGAGTTCACATTGTTGATAAAAATATTAATATTGATATTTCCTGCTAAATTATCCAACTGTAATGTCCTACATTCATGACAGACATTTCTATAGTGCGTAGCAGAAGTAAACAATAAATTCCAACTCAAAATATGCATTAAAAACGTCTCCTTAACAAACATATTCTGTATTCTGTATAACCTGCTCCTGGTGTCCATATCTGAAAATGAGACCATCACTGTATTAGACAACACAACCTAAAAGACACGTCAGCACACTCGGTGTCTCACCCTCCTCCTGCTGAGCGTCTGTCTGAGTGGTCTTTCCCGGTGTCATGCTCACTGGATTCCTGTTTCTCCAGCCGGTGTCGGTCCCTCTCTCTCCTCCGGCCCTCGTGGCCCCCGTGGCCCTCGTGCTCGCTGGAGGTTTGCCTCTCCAGCGTCCGTTTCTCCCGCCTCTCGGCCTGTTCCCTCCACACCTCCTGAGGCAGCTCGTCCCTGCGTGCCTGGATCAGCTGCTCGCTGGACAGCTGCCGTTCTATCTTGTGGTGGCTGTGGGTCTGGACCTGTGGCTCAGCTTGGCCCAGCGGGTCAGTCCTGGACGCCCGAGACCCTCTGGTGGGCTCGCTGTGCAGACGCTCCCTGCCCGGCTCCTGGAGCACCACCTCGGCCATCACAGCCACCTCCGCTCTCTCCGTCCCTATCTCTCCCATCATCATCTCTCTCTCCCTCCCCCTCTCCTTCTCCCTCGCCTTCTCCAGCCGGCTCGCCACCAGCAGCGGCGTCACCGCATCATCCAAATGTTTGATTTTGGCTTGCCGTAGATACGGGGACGATTTCACCTCCAGCGTCCTCGCCGCCTGTACTGGATGGAGGTGACTCATCGCCTTGGTCGCTTGATCTCTCACTGTGCTGGCGCTCTCTCGCGCCTGGTTGGCCGAAACTAGCATGGCCGCCGTGGCAACTGAGGCGATGGAGGAAAGTGCGGGCTGGCCCATTCCTGCAGCGACACCCACTACGCCGCCGTGCCGCGCCTCCAGGGACTGGCGGTAGCTGGAGCCGTTCATCACTGGGGTGTAGTTAGCGACTGTCGACCCCAGCCGACGAGCCACTGACGATGGAGAGGGTGTGGGCGTGGCAGGGGACGGCGAGGGAGGAGAGTTGGCTTCGTTCTGCTCGTAGATGGTCTGTCTCATGACGGGGGAGATCGGGAGGCGGGGGAGGGTGGATACACCGGGCAAGGCATCTTGGGGGTCCAGGAAGACTTTACGACCCAGCAGAGGGGTCGGCGGTAGTTGACTTTGCTCTGCTTTCAACTTTTCTACCGTGGTGAGTCGTCGCAGTGAGCTGAATCGCTCTTCCCAGGTGGCAGCAGCTTTGCGGAAGGCTTCGTGTCGACGAATCAGCTGCTCCACCTCGTCTACACTCGCACCCAGCTCGTTGCTGCTGATGAGCGGCTCCTGAGCGGTCAGCCACGCCTCCGCCACCACCGCCTCCTGGGCAAACTGGTGAACCTCCAACACTGAGGGGAGGGGAGACGAAAATAATATTCAAAAACAAATGAAGAAACTTCTAATTTACATTCTTTCCTTGAACATTATATGTGTATTTATACTTTATATGTGTATCTCTGTGTGTTTGTACATCTGTGTATATTTATGACAGATTGTGTGTGTGTGTGTGTGTGTGTGTGTGTGTGTGTGCTCACATTGCTGCAGGAAGTCCCAGTGCTTGTCCCACTTCTCAGACAGCTCATATTGCTTAGAAACCACCTTGTCCAGCCGCTCCTTGATCTTAGAATCAAAATCAGCAACATCACAATCACAGCATCGCAGCAGTCAGAGTCAAAATTAATGCTAAAATAAGAACAATGTTCAGAATATCACCAGGCACTATTTTTGTGCATATTTAGAGTATGATCCTAGTTTTTAGTTTTAGTTCAGTTGTAATTTTGTTTGTGATTCATGTGTGACTTGGCTGCTGCAATTTCCTGTCTGGTCTGTTTGTCTGTCTTAAAATGGAAACACAAAACATGTTCTTATTAAAGTTTAGTGTATTTTTTTCATATTTATGAATGATCAAAGGGATGGATTGAAGATGGAAACTGCCAAAATCAAAAATATATAAATAAATAAATAAGCTACTCCATAAATAAATAAATAAATATGCCATTAAATGAACCAAAAAATAAATGTAGGAATTCATTGATAAAAACTATGACAAAAATTGATATTCCTGTTATAATTTGCTTCTTCACTTATTTATTTATCTTTATATTACTTCCCCTATCTATCTACTCTTCTATTTAAATTTCCCTTTTATTTATTTATTTTTATTTACTTTTAAATGTATTTGTTTTTGCATTTTTTTTAAATTTATTTTAGAATTATTTTTAAATGTATCTATTCATTATCAAATTATATGTATTTGTTTAATTATGTATGTATTTAACTATTTATTTCTGCATGATTTTCCCCCTATTTATTTCTGTATTCTTTTCCTTATACATTTCTTTTTACATAGTTACTGTGTAACAGTAGAAATTATGGCCAATGAGCCACTGTTGAATGTTTACACGTTTCAAAATAAATGAAAATTATTTATTTATATTTTTTTCTTATTTTAGTTTTCCCTGCTGTACCGAAAACGTACCAAACCGTGAATTTTGTGTACCATTACACCCCCATCCCCCCAATAAACATACATGGATATAAATCTTCATTAAATCAACAACACAAAATACCACATAAGGAGGAGGTTGTGGTGAAGGGGGGAGATGCGGCAGCAAATTTGATTTACAATATTATTACGCTGCACTGCTCCGGTTTCCCTTGTAGATTATTAACTGAAGTTTACAGTAATGATCATATCTCCTGATCTCACCTCTTCAGCTGCAGGGTTTCTAGCAGCCAGCAGAGTTTTGCCCATCTCGATACACTCCAGCGTACTTCGGCTGCGAGCCTCCACTTCGCTCTTCAGACTCTGGTGATAATTCATCAGCACCTCTACTGAGGACACGTCCCTGCAGGATCCCACAGAGCAAATAGACACGCTCAGCTCAGCGGTACACAAACACCAACACCAACGCCTGTTTAGTGTCTAACTGGTGTGTTGCTCAGAGAAACCTTTAATTAAATCTTTAGAAGTGATTTTTTGAGTGAGTTTTATTTAAGATGGCTTGATATATTGTATATATAAGTTATTTTTGTACAGAGTTCACATGTGTTTGGTGAAAAATATACTTTGTTAAGTCTGGTTAACATTTTTAACCACATTTTGATCCAGGGTCTGATGCAAACAGAGTCAACACCACATAACAAGATATACATATACATATTTTGTACCATAGCACCTTGATTTAGTGCAGATACCTGGGCTTCTCTCCCGTCCCTATCTGACAGATGATCGATTCCATCCACATGATCTGATCTCGGACCATGCCGAAGAACCTCAGCTTGTCCGTCTCAGTGGTAATCTGTACTCGACACTCCTCGCAGGACGTCAGCAGCTCTTTCCAGCACTGCATCACTTCATGCTCGCGGCATGCGATGGCTTCGGCCTTCTCGCCGGCGTACACCGTCCTCAGCTGGGCCGCGCTCTCCTGCAGCTGACGCACCTGGCAGAGTGGGAGAGCAGACTTTAGGAAACAGAAATTTAAAAAATAGAAATAGTTTGTTTTCCAAATGACGCACATAACACAGCTGCTCTGACAGCTGTGTTTAGTCAGGGCCAAACGGTACAGGCTCTGTCACTGGAGTTGACAAGAGCAGCTGTGATTTTGCATTGTTCCTCAGTAAAATGTACCACTGTTTCTGTTCCCCAGGTGCATGACACAGACTAGATAAAGCAAAATTAAATGCAGAGTAAGAAGCTAGTTTTGCCATGAAGATTCAGACTCACACCAACCAAATGTTTTTTTTTAACTACCATCTATATTCAATTCAACTTTTAAAAATTAATTTAATTTACAGTTTTAATATAATGATAAATGATATCTTTGATCATAATGACCATACCTGTAACAATAAAATGTCTGTAAAGTATAAAATCAGTATACTCCATGTAAATTAGGGATTTTGGACTGTATGAGCAGACATGAAAACAATAAGAATATTTGCTATTTTACTGATTCTACTGATTTCTTTACACGAGTTTTGAGGTCAGTGAATACTGAAGCAGTTAATTTTACATGCTGTCTGTTTGTGTGCATGTTTCTGTACTTGCGTGACCAGCAGCTGTATGTCCTGTTCAAAGCTGTGCAGGAGTCTCTGCAGGGTGTTGGTGTTGGCAGTGCTGCCCTGCCGAGCCCGAACTTCCGGCAGCCTTCGATGTTTGTCCTCAATCTGGAACAAAACCTGAAAAAGAAGAACATAAAGCAGTTCAGAAGTGATTGATTGAACGACTGTACTCTCCTCTGTGGGTTAAGGAATGCCCATAAATCCTGGGTTTATAAAATAAAATTAACTCTAGAATACATGTCCGCTGACATTTTATAGCTACAATATTTGTACTCTACAACAAGTTTCTTGCCATATTGCATGTATCGTCATCGCAAAAAATGGACAAAAATCAATAAAACAATTATTTCTTAATTCTGCTTACATTACAAATGAAAAATACCTTCTGCAGGGGCAGAAACGCTGAATAGATTGCATACTTTGCTGTTCTTACCACAATGAGGGCCTGGTTACAGTAAACTGAGGTGAACAGTGTCTTCTTGCACCAGAAAACACAACATTTTTAGATGCATGAAGACATTAAACCGGAGTGAAATCAGTCTAAATTGATCTGCTCCTTTAAAAAAAATCGGAAAATAATGAGCCTTATGTATTGGATTATGTATTGTATATGTTGTGTTACATTCATTTCCCCCTCAGAGATTGATAAAGTGGTATAATTGCACCATATAACATTGTACTATATGGTATAAACACCATATCATATCTCTGTTATCTTACCTCTCTGCAGTCAGAGAAGAACTTGTGCAGCTGGTGTGAGGCGGCAAGCATCTGCGCCCGCGTCTCCATGAGCTCCAGCAGGTCGGCCCAGGCCTCGTTCACCCCGTCCTTCCATTCAGCGATGGTGGCGGCCTCCGAGTGGCCGTAGTCGATCAGCTCGTCCACCATCTGGTTGACGGCCGTCACTCGCTCCTGCCCCACGCTGCCCGTCTCCGACGCAAACTCTGTGAACTTCTCCTGCAGGACCTGGAGGTTTGGCAGGGGGAGGAGGTGAGAAGGGAAGTTGCTTCTTCACAGAGCACATAGAAGCAGATTTATTAGCAGCTGTAAATGAATAAAAACTAACTGTTTAAAGTCGGTATAATCAACAGTTGTAACTTGCTGTAACAAACGATCAATCAAGACCAGCGTTGTTTTTTGATTTTTAAATCTTAAATCTATTATTCATCCACAGACAGCATCTGTCGACACACTTACTGTGACATGCTCGTAGTCTTGACCCAGTTCGGGCGAGCTGGCGACCACCTCCCTCTGAGCGATCCACTGCTCCAGCTCGTCCACCTCCCTGTTGAGCTGGTAGAGCCAGTACTGCTGCTCCAGGCGGCTCTTCCTCTCCTCCACCAGGTCCTTCAGAGACACGTACAGACGGTCGATCTGCGACTGACGCTTGCTGATCTGCTCGCTGGGGAATAGAGAGGAGATAGTGTGTCAGGGCAAGTATTAAAAACTCATGGACACTGTTGAAATCATGACGTATAATCTACACTCAGTGGTCACTTTATACACTTAGATCCCCCTAACCTTACCCTACCATCTGCAAGTTGCAGCAGAAATCGAAACAGGCAGGACCTTATGTTTCTAGGATGATGAAATTCATCGCGGAGGACGGTGAAAAGTTAACATATTTTAACTCTGGACGGCAACGCTGTCTCCTGTTACCGGTTTTCTCTGCCAGCCTCACCTAATTTTATC
This sequence comes from Sebastolobus alascanus, assembly GCA_916701645.2. Lineage (NCBI taxonomy): Eukaryota > Metazoa > Chordata > Actinopteri > Perciformes > Sebastidae > Sebastolobus > Sebastolobus alascanus. Next base: position 137,126 of record CAKAOJ020000285.1, read on the forward strand.
GTCATGCTCTCATCCAATAACATGATATCCGGTTTGCCGTCTACCGTCTACCTGATTCCATGTGAATGCAGCATCAGTCAAAACATCACATAACTCCTGACCAATGCTACATACAAAAAAACATAGATTTTAATTCAGAATTTGTCTCTGTACTGTTACTGTTGGTGTTCCTCTTGTTCACCTTTCATTTGAAATAACAGTAAGAAGAACTGCTTGGCTTGTTGTGTCTGTGAAACAACAGCTGAGTCCCGACAGGTCAAACATAACCAGCAAGATTAATTGAAAAAGAGAGATTAGTTTCACTTTTTTCCAACTTTAATGACAAAGTTAAGGTTAACTTCAGCATCTGACTTCTGAAATCAAACACTTCCTACTTTGGTCATAATGCAGATAATTAAGAGCATTCCTGTCATTTATTTTGTGACAGAAAACCTCTGTTAGATTGTGTGTGTGTGTTTACATGCTCACCAGTCTGGATGGCCCATCTCCAGCAGCTGTCGACACTGCTGTGACAGCAGGCCGATGGTCTCCGCGTAGTCCTCGATGGTCTGTTCCAGGACCAAGTGTTTCTTCAGCAGCTGCAGTGTGCTCGGCTCGTCCTGGAGGGAGGAGGAGACGACACGCACAACTAAGAGTTTCACTTTAAAAATAATACACACACAGCACAAATGCTGCCTCTATGTATCTATATCTAGTCTATGTAAAGAGGAAAGAGTCAGGCTCAGGTTAGGGTCCAACAAAATGAGATGAATATTAAAGCATTACTGATGATTTTAGTGTCTACACCTACTCACAGAGACTTGTGCAATCACAGAAGTTATAATGACTGATGATAACAGACTACATGCCGTAATTTTGAACCAGATAATTAGCAATTTATTTTTTATTATAATGCCCAGAAACTTTCAGACACACACCTTCCCCTTCTCCTCGTTCATCATGTGCAGCTCCTGCTCGCTCAGCCAGGCCTCCACCTCGGCAGTGTCGAAGTAGTACTGCTGGGCCTGGTACATGGCGTCCAGGACCAGCTGCCTCCTCTCGGTCTCGGCCCAGAGCAGAGCCCACAGCTGGGCCAGCTGGTCGTGGCCCGCCCGGACGCAGTCGGCCTCTGGGCTGCGTATGGAGGCGATGATCCCCGCCCTCTCCAGGACATCGTCGATCCTGCTCCTGTGGACCTGCAGCTCCCTCTGAAGTGTCTGGAAGAGGGGCACGGGGCAGTAACAGGAACGAGGAGGTGAAGGGTTAGGTGTTGTTTAAAACAGAATGATAATAAAATTCACTGTTGAATCACAGGAGTGAAATAAGTCCAGTACATAATAAGGTAGGTGAACAGGTATGGAGGGAGATACATTAGGACTTGAGGTTTGCACATCATGTTTATCTATCACATATTATCTGTGACCTGACCACAATGAGATGAAATTAGGGTGGTGACAGTGTATCAGCAGGGGGAGTCAGACTTCAGTTAGAATCACTGGCTTCTCGGATTTTCTTACCTGGTTCTTCTTCATGAGCTGCTGGACCGCCTGCAGAGAGGAGCCGTGCTCCTGAGACATGGCCATCGGGAGGCGCTCCTGGACCCACAGCTACAACCACAACAACACGACACACAGCAGTGAATACAAGTCGTGCATGTGCATATGTACACCTCATTTATCGTGGGTGAATCTGTGTATCTAATTAAGATGTAGAGAGTGAGAGACAACAATAAATCCATTAAGCGTCCCGGCTGTAACGTGAAGAAAGCCACTTTAATCTCTGAAGGCTCCCTGTTGTCATTATAGTGAGTCTGTGTAAACTTGTACTACTCAGGTTGTGGGGACTACGGATGACAGTTTTTGAATATTTTAAACGGTTCCAATACTCGGGGTTCCGCCAGTGTATTGCAAGCCATATTTTCACAATAAAAGTCCCCCGTTATTTTGTTATTTAAAAGCTTTTATTACGAAGCAGCAAAGTCAGCAAATGTTGGGTTTTCATCAGCAGCAACTTAACACGACTCATATGCAGCTGAAAGCGAAACAGTATAATAAAGCAGATATTTGAAAGTACAAACAGCTACGAAAGTGCTGAGAGCTGAACACAAACTCACGATCTCATCCTCCAGGTCTCGTCCGACTTGGTGAACTTCCTTTGACGCCAGCAGGATGCGTCGTCTCTCCTTCAGCGGCTCGATCAGACGCACCATCCTGGCCTCCACGACGGCTTGACGCCCTGCAACCGACTCCTTGATCTGCGTCTGCTGCGGGATGGAGGCCACCTGCATCTGGAGCTGCCCCACCTCCTTATACCACTCCTCCATCTGGTTCTCCATCGTCTGAGGGGGAGGAAGAGGAGGACGAGGAGGAGTACAGCGTTATCAAAACGGACGGAGGAAAAGAGGATGTGTTGATTAGGAGAGAGGGACGGAGGTAGGTGAGTGGAAGAGAGAATAAATTGGGTGGAGAAAGATGGGATGAGTGGGATGTGACAGAAATGCAAAAAGGAGTAGTTTTTTATTGTTTAGGTTCTCGAGGGACAATGAGTTCACGTTTAATTTTTATTTTAATCGATTTTATTTCTCACATAGATTTAAGATAACTTTTAATTTAAAGTTAGAAACCAAATATTGCTACAAATGCTGAGCGTTTCAGATTTTTAACTTACCATGAGGATATTATTACACAGTGTATAAGCTAATAAAGTATAAGTACAAAGTTAAGTTTTTAAGGGAAAAATACTACAAAAAGTAATGTCACAGTTTGTGGCCCTTCCAAACAGACAGGGTAACAATCACAGTAAGAATTTATTCATAATTGGCTGCTTGTAATGCCTGAAATTAAAGCATTGAGGTAAAAATTGCAATCTCTGTTTTACTTATGTAGTAATTATATAATTAATGAAATTTTGTAATATATATTGTTTGATCATTTGTGTTCAGTTCACTGAAATGTCATAATCTAATAGAAGATGGACATGAAAGCAAAGATGAGACTGAAAATAACCCAGAACAGCGAAAGAGTGATTGACAGACATGAAGTGTAGTGAAGTTTACTGTACCCCTTGCCAGGATGGATGCTGGGTAGTAGAGTTTGGTTTGGAGTTAGGATGATGTGGTAAAGCAGTGCTAATGGCGGCCTGTTAAAGGAAGCTGTGAATGCTGTGGGAGAGGAGAGTGAGACATGTCCGGTGAAATGATGAAGTAATGAAAGGATGAACCCAGGTCACACCTGCCTGCTGTTTGCTGTGTAAAGAATCGGACTCCTCCGAACCATCGCTGTTGGAGGGCGAGTGACGAGTTACATCCCAACATCACACGTACTTTTTACATCATGTTCACTACCATGACATGAAACCTAATGGATATCTATAAATGCTTTGAGAATACAGTTGGGGTCAACTGGAAGCTCTTTGGTAATGTTTTTATTTGACTAAGTTTTGGACTGCACTCATCGCAAACTCAATGTCTTGAATCTTACAAAATATGTCAACAAAAATAAAAAAAATATTTCTTATTTTTCCTGATTAAAACACTGTAGTTGCACCACTACAGAGATGTGATCCCCACCAGACACACATCACATATTTAGAATATTTTCGCCAGTTTACCTTGCTATCAGACAGCTACTGTCTATGTTTCTGACTGAAGCCGTTATCTATGCTCTCGCCAAAGCAAGCAGACTCCACTGAAAAAAACAGTAATTGCACCTTGTAGAACACGGGTTAGTTCAGATCCACTAAAGTCACACAACAGCACAAACAAACTAACCGATCGAGGCAGCGGTAGAACAGCAACTCCTGTGTTCTGTGAGGTAAAATTACTGTTTTTTCAATGGAGTCTGGTGGCTTTGGCAAGAGCATAGATGGATACAGTGGCTTCAGTTCCCCGTCGGAAAGAGCTGTCTGACAGCGAGGTAAAACAGTGAAAATATTCTAAATATAGCGTACACTTAAACTGATATTGATTTTTTTAGGTGTCTAAATATGTTCAGCTGCTGCCCCCGTCCACAGCAGTACATTACTTTGCTCCTGTGCAGTAACTCCTGTCTGTTTCTCCAAACTTGGGGCATGCCGACCGTCATCTACTGTAGGTAATACACTGACTATGGATAAGTACCTTGTACAACCCCACTCACCGGGTTGGGGCATGAATGCTGATGGCTTATAGTGTTTCAAAAAAAAAAACATCAACAGAAATTCTAATTTGATGTTGGCGTGAAAATAAAAGAGCCTGACTTCGCTGAAATGAGATGAAAAGCTGAACAGAAAGTGTTGCAGGCACGCAGTGAGAAATGTTGTTCTTAGTCATTTCCAAACATTATGTTTTGTTCAAATATTAATGAGATGAGGCCATCGCAGTGTGGTGATAATCACGTGACCAGTGAGTCACTGTGAGACAGTTCAGTATGTAGAGCTACAGAGTCGTATTCACAATTTAGGTCAAAGTGTTTGGAAAAACACTGGAGCTCTATACCTAAATAAGCATTATGTTTTGAGCCCAATATTGCACAAATATGTGATATAGAAATGTTATCACTAGCCATTTCAACTTTTTACTATGGCTAAAACTAGAGAGGACTCAATAAGTGCCAGAATAATGCTTCAGTAATTCATAAAGGAAATAGAGACACTTGTTTTTATCTCGTTGGATGCTTGTTAGACTGATACAAAGGCCTACGAACATAAAAACAACCCAGAGGAGAAACAGAGCAGCAGTGTGTCTAATGACATGCAGAATCCTCCCCAAAAATAAATCTTTGTTAACCTTAAAAACTGAAAAAAAGAAGCGAAGGTGTACTTCAACGGGAATCACCGAACATGCTCTTAAATTTCTTTATCTTGGAGAAAATGTCTTTGCAATGTAATAATCTGAAGCGTAGAGCTGACCAATTGAAGGGATACAGAAAAGTATATTTCTGTTAAACAAATATCAAATGTTTTTATTTATTTTCTTATCAGATACTGGCTTCTAGGGCTCCTCTGATAATGAATCGAGTGAAAAAAACTAAAAAGGTCAAATCATTATGTGGCTGGAGGGTTTCTGGTTCAAACGGCTGTGAGAATTGAGTGAAGAACACTTTCTGTTTTTAAATCCTACGTACGTGTAGTTTTTTCAGCTGCTTGTTGACAGTAGTGAGGTCCTGTCCCTGGTCCACATAGCATAGTTGACCCTCCAGTTGGCCCAGTCTCTGGTCCAGGCTTTCGTAGCTCTGCACCAGCAGGTCAGCCTTGTTGGCCTCAAAGAGCTGGCGTGCTTTGGCCTGTGTGGTGCTCTCCAGATCCAGCCAGCACTCCCTGATCTCCTCCAGCTTCCTCCGGACCACCGGGCTGAGCTCCGGCTTCTCCTGGATCAGCTGCTGGCCCTCCTGGATGGACGGGAGGAGGGAGGAACACAGAAGGAGAGGTGAGATAGAGGTCAGACATTTCACGTTTTCAATAAGAGGGACTGTTAAAGGCGATAATGACATACAGACTAGGGTTTAATCCCGAGAAACAGGATTCCCGGGAATACAAATCCAAACTATTTCCCGTTTCCCGAGAAACATAACGTCAATTTAGTTATTACGATTAAGTTATTGCTTGTAATTCTTTTTATTTAATAAATAATCGAACACATCTGGATTTATGTATGGATTTCTTTGAATGAGTCACACAGTATAGAGCCTACTTAGCCTCTTTGCAGCTTTTGATTAGTAGTCGCTACAGCAAAGTTCAAGCTGCATGCAAAGTTTGTGTTATGTTCATTCTAATGTTCATTAACATAAATAGTGTTCTTTTGCCTTAATAATTGTTAATACCAACAAATAATACACTAAAGCGGTCAGGTTGGTAACCCATAGTTTTATGCACATTTCTCCTTGTTGCATTTAGTGTTGCCTGAAATATGACCAATGCCTTTTGACTGTAGCTCAAGTTATACCTCAAAAACAAGTCAATTTCCCAGGATTCCCGGGACTGTGTGCTTCTGCTCCCAGGACAGAAAATGTCTTCTCATTTTCGGGGAAAATATCAGTCCTACCAACCGTAATACAGACGATGTAACTAGTGTACAGTTGAACATGTAGAGTCAAAAGCATATATAACACTTCAGATAAATAGCAAACACAAAATGCACTAAATGTCACATCATAATCACCATGCAATATTAAACATAACCTGTTAGGATAATAAGGTCACTAAGTAAAGTAACTACCACCTTCATCAGTGAATCTGTCTCTACACAGCACCTGGGAAGTATTAACATAAACTCATAATCTTTAAGCATACATCAGGTTCATGTTAATCACCTTTTCCTCATCACTATGCAAATTTATGCCAAAAGATAATCCACATCTAATCAGATCACCTGCTCTGATAACATGAGCTCATGAGATTTAGGCCAGAAGAAGGAAGTTTCTAATATTTTTTTTTTCTCCACCTGTGGTATCCACGGGAAGGAAGTGAAAATTAGCTGTGTATATTCTAATAAGGAGTAACGCTTCAAGAAATGCTGGATGTACAATCAAAGAACAAAAGAATAAATATAAAATAAATAACAATAGATAGATTTGTTTAAGACAGAGAGGGAAAAATGGCATCTGTTGCAAACACAGGGATGAAATTTATACCATTTTCAAGGAATGCAGCTAATTATCAATTTCAAGATCAATTAATGAATAATAATTCATAAATATACATTCATTTGTTAATAAAATGTCAACAATCTGCGATCACATTGTCTGATCAACAATCAGAAAATCTATTTTTTTACAATGACTCAGTCAGTACAAGTCTTTCCATTTGAGAAGTTGTAACTACTGCACTAGATAGACAGACAGACAGACAGACAGACAGACAGACAGACACAGACAGACAGACAGACAGACACAGACAGACAGACAGACAGACAGACAGACAGACAGACAGACAGACAGACAGACAGACAGACAGACACAGACAGACAGACAGACAGACACAGACAGACAGACAGACAGACAGACAGACAGACAGACAGACAGACAGACAGACAGACAGACAGACAGACAGACAGACAGATAGATAGATAGATAGATAGACAGACAGACAGACAGACAGACAGACAGACAGACAGACAGATAGATAGATAATACACTATAAATATGCCAGACTACTCCAACTAACATAAAAATATAAAACATAAACATAGAATAACATACTATATACATTGTATAGGTAATTATTGTAAAGACGATTTACAATTTGAATAAACTAATCAGTCGACCTCATGACACTGAAAATGAGCCACTGAAATGTATAGCTGTGACGATTAGTTGATTAATTCATTCGAAAACTAATTGGCAACCATTTTAATAATCTATTAAGTCATTTTTAAGTTGATTTAAGTTCAGCTTCTTAAATGTCAATATTTTCTTCATTCTAATTCTTCTATAATAGTAAAAAAAAATATTTTGTGGTTTTGGACTCTTGATCAAACAAAACGAGATATCTGAAAACATCTCTTCGGGCTCTGGGAGGTTGTAATAGATATTTTCCACAATTTGCTGACATTCTGTCGACCAAACAATTAATCAAGAAAAAAGAAATAATCATTAGTTGCAGCCCTACTTGAATGTAACATCACATTTATAATCATAAGGGGGCATAAATCCAGAGTCTCTTTTCTCTGTTTCATCACATCCACAAATATTCACTGGATCGTATGTTGGGATAATTATGTGCAGACACTGTGGAACTGGGTTAGGTGTTTGTGTGTGTGTGTGTGTGTGTGTGTGTGTGTGTGTGTGTGTAGAGATTAAACCTTGTCGCATTAAAATGCCTCATAAATTACCTCATACTCCCCCTCCCCCTTCTCTCTGTCCGTCCTCTCTTTTTCATATTTCTGCCCCCTTTTGTACCTCATCTTGTTCTGAACCCCCTTTAAAATACACACACACACACACACACACACACAGACACACACACACACACACACACACACACACACACCACCATATTCCCTATGTACACCTGCTCCCTTCCTTTTTTTCCTCCATGTTGCCTCCCCCACAGTGAAATCCTCCCCCCATCCAATTGTAATTCGTCTTTTGCAGCCTGTGTGTTTGTATGTGAGTGTGTTGGAGAGAGAAAGAGAGGAAAAAAACAAAGAATAAATATCTGATGAAAACAAAGAACCAAAGAAAGACAGAAAAAAAAAATGGTGGCTCATTTACCACTGTGTCAATCAGTGCCGTGGAAAGTAACTTTAAACACAATCTGTCTGATACTTACATTACATTAGACTAATGACAATGCAAAGCTATCATTCATTCAGTGTCTCTATATTCATCCCCCTTTTTAAAAGACAATAGATTCATGTAGCAATATGGCTGCTACTGCCTGTTCATGTGGTGCACTTAAACAAAAATAGAACTTTAACTAATATTTCTTCGCATTTATAAATGCTTTTCCTGTTGCAGAAACAATGCGATTAATACTGATCAAGATAGAAGAAGAAATGTCCTTTTTAATTCAACAAATAAAGAGTCTACAGCTGTGCTTGCCGCTCTGTGAGGCTCTACATATAGGCACAGCGGTGCTTTGAACTAAATGCATAATGACGTCACCCATTGGTTTGTGGACTGCTGTTTTGAAGCCTTGTGTGCTGCATTTTGGCCGTCGCCATCTTGTTTTTTTGCAACCAGAAATGACACAAGAGGGTGGAGCTAAGTACAACCGAACGCTGAATAAGACGTTTTTAGGCGACCACAAATGTTACAATTAACTTTCATGAACTGAAAACACTGTGAAAGGGTTAAAGTTGTAAGACGAAAACACGGACCACTCCCAGACGGGACAACGCAGTGGTAGCGACCTGTCAATCACAAGGTAGCCCCGCCCTAAAGCATCCCCTGCTTTATGGTCTATTTGACTCTAAATGGGACCATAATTTACTAAATGAACATCATGCTGTATTGAAGAAGACTTGAAACTAGTGATTGAGACCATAAACTCATGTTTACAATGTTTACTGAGGTAATAAATCAAGTGAGAAGTAGGATCATTTGTCACAGACTTCTATACAATCAGACTTCTTTTAGCAACCAGAGGAGTCGCCCCCTGCTGGCTGTTAGAAAGAATGCAGGTTTAAGGCACTTTAACATTGACTTCACTTCTCAGACCCAGGAGTTGTCCACTGGGATCACCAAAGTTATTACAGTTTATCCTGAGACGCTAGAGGAAAACTCAGAAGATCACCAAAGTCAGTAGGATTCATTCTCTCGGAAACATAAATATCTTTACAAATTTCCATGGTAATCAATCTAGTAGTTGTTGAGTCATTTCAGTCTGGACCAAAGTGGTGAACCAACCGACCAACAGATGGGCAGCGTGCTGTTAGTATGCCTATTCATTAATGGCTTTATTAGTCATGCTGCTAGAAATATAATATTGCCAATGTAAATATGATTGTAAATTACTAGTCATCACAACTCTGTGTACTCTTTAGAATTAACTCCTACCATTTGAAGTATCAACTCATGTTTAGTTTATCTCTAAAGGTTAGTAAAAAAAAAAGTATAATTTATACCAACAAAAGTTTTACTAATTCACAATTTTGGGGGGAAATATATCAAATACACATTTTTAAAAGGGAGTTCATGAACTTGTAAAACTTGCTGGCTGACACATGCCACCAATTTTGTTTGGAATTCATCATATTGTGTAAACAAACTTGAAATTAAAAGAGATTCTGAAACGTCGGGTGGTAATTTCAGGCTCTGCCAACACATTTCACAGAGACGGTAGAGCAACTTTGAGCGGTGACTCATCATCCACAGAGGACAACATCCTGCCGTCTGATTCACTCAGGTTATGATAAAATCTACAGACACACAGAGAGCTGCCTGATGACTGGAAACTGGACGGCACTGAGATGATAACAAGGTTTCCGGTCCAAACCCCCGGACCGGCTGTGTTAGAATGGTTGAGGATATCTCAAGGTAGCTCCATGGTGTGAATGTATTATAAAATCATGCTTAGTCATAGAAAAAAGTAAAGTAATACTAAAAACATTGCCTAAAAAGCTATTTTTGAGGAGCTAGCGTATAAAACTGCATAAGGTGAATGTTAAGTCAGATATTACAAAAAATATCTGAATTTATGAAATGTATTTATCTTTACCTATATGTTGCAATACATGGCAATTTAATTCATATTTTCTAAATATTGTTCAAGAACGTGTCAAACAACAAAACAATATATTTTTCTTATGGTCAGATACTGTGTATAACACATGAGGAAAACACCATATATGGTTATACATTTTACAACATACTGTATACAAAGTGGGAATAATTGTAATAATATAATGTCTGATATTTTGCAAATACCACATTTAATAAATTCCACAATATCTTGAAAATGTATTACTAAATGTAAGATAAAGGTCAGATCTCCATGTATGGAAAATTATTTCTATAGCTTAAATTACATGACATAAGCTCAGATTTCCTACATTAAATGAAGGTTACAGTGGAAAAAACACTAATGGCTTAAACTCCTGAACCAGCTGGGTACAAGTGAAGAAGAAGTAGAAGAAGAAACTTATAGTTTTCCTCAAAAACTGTGCAGTTAACTCCCAGTTGTTCCAACGCAAACTGGAGGTGACTCGGGATATAAAGCAGCTATCAGGTGCAAATGTGTGTACGTACACACACACAGAAAATAGAGAGGAATTAAAAGCTGTAGCGGAGGCTACTCTACACCACTCACTGTCCTCTAATATCTAGTGTTAGTGCGTTACGTCAGCTTTCATTCTGGTGTAGCGTTTCCCTGGCTGCTGCTGATGCGTGCCGTCCTCTGCGGTGAGTGGGAGTTCTGCGTGGGCTCGAGCAGCTTCACCCACAGGCTCAGAGCTGCTACTCCACCCTCACACATATACTCAGCCTGCAGTTCAAAGAGCATCTTGATATTCCACTGCTCATATACAAACAGTATCTGCAGAGATCCCAAAGCAACCTGATCCCAAACAATGTGAAGGAAAATCCACGTCCGACAAATAAGAGCTATGCTTTCTTTTGAAAGTTTAAAGGTATAATGTAACCGTTGTCGGTTGCTCTTTGTAAACACACAGCATTCAAAGAAGGAAGGGAGTGAGGCCTCCTGACAGAACACTGATGCTAACAGTAACAGATGGGCCGTCCTCATTCTGCTGTCTGGTCTGTATATTACAGCAGACATCTGCTCCCGAGCGTCACCGCTGACACTCTGCTGGTCAGTGTGTCTGTCACGCTCAGGCCACCGCAGCTATTGTGTCAATATTTACTCCACGTGTGAAGAAAATCTGCTCGTCCGACCAAACAGCAAACTCTCTTGGTACGTTCCAGGTTATAGCTTTCGCTTTTTAAACGAATAATTGGTGACAAACTATATTCTGTTCGTAGTGTAGAACTCAGTGGTAAGTGGTTCTTTTAGTACGTAATGTGTTAACTCAAGCTTATGCTCAAAGCCAACAGAATGCACACTAAATATAAGCGTTTTTTGAATAGTGTGAACACTATTCTCTCAAAATTGCATTTTTATGTATTATGGATCTGGGATACAGCTAAAGAAAAGATCACCACCTCCTGGAAATCATCTTCATGTTTTCCTTATAATGTTATGTATTATTTGTAATTTGATGTATAATTTGTGGAAACAAATGGAAGGAAACCTAACGTTAACATGTCCAAGACAACTGTCGTTTTTTTTGGCCTACAGTACCTTTACAGACACAACAAAGTCTATTTTTCACCAAACACATTCAAACTGAGATATTACGAACACATTGCCCAACACTTCTGTACCAACTAGGGGCTGTCCTCGACCAAAGAAATTCTGAGTTGACTAACATTCATACGATTTTGTCGACTAATCGAGTAGCTGATTTAATCGACAGATCTGCAAAACTGAGTTTCTCCACAAAGAATCACACAAAAGCACCACTTTAAATCTCGTGTTTAACAGAGATGTGCTCATAAGTTTCTTGGAAATGAGTCATTTAGCATGAAAAAGCATAAAAAACGACTAATCAGCTAAAGAAATCTTAGTCAACTAAGAGGGGGCAGACCTAACAATGATATTTTTTTAATTCATCACGATCTGGTTCACTACTCATGTTGTTACTGCAGCACAGAGATACAAAAAAGGCATCATACAAGCAGCCTGCTCTAGCAAACACAGCAGAGGTTATAGAGATATGCACTGTACACACACACACACAGCTTGAAATGACACATTTTCTATTATCTAGAGCCGGGAGAAGAGCACTGTGAGCACCCATCTACCTACAAAGTGCCCTCCTCTCCTCTGTGCTGCTGTAAAAGCATCACTTTGACTGGAGGAAGAGAAAGACTGAACCTTTTTTTTTTTTTTAATTTCCGTGTCTCTCAACCCCCTGAGTGTCTTTTTGTACTGAGAGCATCGGACAGCTCGGAGTGCTCCAGGATTTGGAAGGTATGGGACAAAACACTCTGTTGGGATTAATTTCATTTCACTGCACTTTCCTATCTGATACGAACTTAACGTAAGTAAAGAAAGAGGTAAAGACAACGTGTGCTGGTTAAGTCAGTCATACCGACACAGTTAGTGAAACGGAAGTTAGAGCGTCTTTAGCTTCTGAATTGTGAGTATTCTCCAGTTAAACAGAACATTTGAGTGGTGTACAGTTACCAGAAGGACTTATATCAAAATCCTTCGCATTTGACTGGACCGCAAAAAAGTGGGCGGGCTTAGAAAATAGCGCGATACGGCCCTACAGATATTGATTGATGGATGGAAGTTGTGATATTATTAGTTTAAATTAGTTGGTACTAGCTTACATAAGCACGTGGTATATTTTGTTTTACAAGAAGAAAAGAAATTGTTTAATGATTTTTGTTGTACATTTTTTTTTGCATATATTGTTAAATACGTGCACAAAATGACTGGGGATGTGATTTAAAAGCAGGATACTTCTGATTTCTTTTAAATCAAAATCATGCAATTTTAGGTTTGAACCCTTCTGGTGTGCATGACGACCAGTCAAAGTGGAGCTCTCTTGGAAGAGTAAGAGTCTTTTGCAGTGCAGGGACGAAGCTCCTATACTGTATATTATCACTGTGAGATATATTAAGGTCAGAATCAGAAACTAGATGATGACCGGGTGTGGATGCCATAGTTGTTTGCTTGTTTTAATGGGAAATACTGCATAGTAAGTAAAGCAGTAAAGCAGCAACATTTAACTGTGGATATGAATAGAATAGCCTAATATAATGTAAAACAATAGGGGAACTGTATTGTGGAACAAAGAGTGGCAGAGTGGGCCCTTCAGCTCTCTGTGGGTGGATTTACAATTCCCTCTGTCTTCCTCAGCACCGCTGTCCCAGTTCAGTCCAACTCTATATGCTTTACTGGCATGAACGCTGCATGAACAGTGTTGCCAAACTATCTGCAAATTTCCCCACTGTGGGACTAATAAAGGAATATCTTATCTTATCTTATCTTATCTAAATAAAACTGGAATTGATTGAAAGAGCATAAAAATGTAACATCAGATCTCAGTCTCAGTTAACCATTTGCTCTCAGTGAGAGTACCGGTAACATCACTGCTCCATTGATGTTCTCACCGCACGCACATACCTCCACACCCGCCCACACACACACCTACACACACCTACACACACTCCCTCATCGACGCACACACTTCCTCATATACTGCAGAGCCAGCACATACCTACAGGTCAAAGCTTAATGCACACAGGGCTTTCTGAAGTGAGGCAGTTGCATATGTGTAGGTCGAAAAGGGAAAGGACATCGGGGCACTAATGTGCATACATAATTTAGGTTTTGCCATGATGTATTTAAAATGATTATTGACTTGGCTCTAGTGATGGCAATGGCTGCAATTCTACCACTGGTCCAGAGTCAGGGGATCACCAGCATCATTAGTATAAATACCAATGATGCTGGTGATCCCTAACTTTTCATCTAGCACCACCAACATTTCCAACAGTGTGCCTCCTATCAGCCTCAACTGTAAATTCTGATAAATGCTAATGGTGAATGGAAACATGGAAACATAACAGGCTAACATGCTAAATGCTACTGTATTACTATGCTGACCATAACATACTCTATATTCGTGTTAACTTTTAGCATGTAATGTTTAAAATGTTAGAAAGCCCATATGCTTAAAGGTGCTAAATACAGGATTGGGAGCATTTCTACTGCCTCTCAACATGGCGACGGCAAGCCAGTGGCTCGCAGCTAACGGTGCTAACAGTGCAAACAACAGCAAAAGTGCTGACAGAGATAACAGTGTTAACCTGGGGGGAAACCGGAGAGTGGGTGCTACGACGACGCCGTTCAGCTGCAACCACCGTATGAGAGCAGTGCAGTGTGGCGGGCCGGCGGCCTTGAGCTAGCCAGTGGGGCACACACATGCACGAACATGCACTAAAAGCATACGTGGCCGGCCCGGCAATGTCAACAAAGTATTGAGAAGCTCGGATTACAACACACACAGAGGGAGAGTGACTTCATTCTCTGCTCAGGTAGACATTACTCCACTATATCTTTACATAGCAAATAGTGGTTTGCGGCTATATTAATTTAGCGTCTTTAACGTTATGTAATAAATGCTCCAACATCCGATAGTAACATGCTGACACTGACATTAGCTGTGTTTTGAAGGAACTGCTAACATTAGCATGTCACGACCAAGGCTACATAAAGCTGAAGCAGATGAAAGTTGAGCCAAGTCTGACAATGCAAAGGCTAAGATATCCAAAAGTGCCCACTGTACAGAAGATAACGGAGGAAAACACACAGCATCACCTTCAGGCCGAACATCTGCCCACTATTAGTAAAGTGTGATACGACACACAGAGAGAGAGAGTGAGAGTGGGATCAGGGCCGCAGAGGCAAAGATTGTTATTCTGAATGAGTTAATGAGGCCGATTCATTATCAAGCATAATGGGAGAGAAGGGGACAAGAATCAAGAGTCCGTTGGATTTAGGCTCGCAACTGCATGGGGAAGAAGCCGTTTTCAGTGTGTACTCACACACTCCCCCACATACTCACACACACAAACAAACACAATCTGCTGCAACTGAGGCAAATCACCCACAACAGCCAGCAGCTTCTATTTGGTCTAAATCACTGCAGAGTCACATTACAGAATGACTAGGCACCATCTTTATAAGCAATGCATCTTCTAAAGACGTGCAGACTACTGTTACATTGATTTGTAGCTCTGTAAATAGAAAAAAAATGTAGGTTCTATTTTTGGTTAGAAACCAGAAACCTGCACAAAAAGTACTCTTGCATCTGGGCATCAGTCTTTGGTCGTTTTGGCACAAATGTTTTCACTCAGGTCATACATTCCTTAACCTTGTCATAGTTTCACGTTATAGATATGATGCACATGTAATCAGATTTGGCCTATAAGGAAGCCCAGTCATCCTGCAGCGACAGAACAGCAGAGTTATTGATTAAACAATGCATTACACATTCAGAACACTGCAAACACAGCTTATTAGATCTTGCCCTCTGTACTATACTACATTAACACCTACTGTTGTAGGCTGAATCTCAACACAGAAACGAAGCAGCTTTCTGTGCTCTCTGACATCACTTCCTGTTAAATCTTGACATGTTTCCTGTGCCCCGGTTAAAGGGGAGAGGATTGGGTTTGAGAGAAAGGAAGGGAGGGAAGGAGGAATGACCTTCACACATGAGCTGTACGAAGAGAGGAGGGTAGACAAGGAGAAGGGAGAGGGGATTGGACAGCTGTTGCCTGGCAACCACCGCAAGCACAGGAAGAGGAGACAAGTCGCTCCAGCAGCTGTCGGCCACTTGACGTCACAACAGAAACCGACACAAAATGCATCATAATCATCCAAAAAGGCCTCCTCTGCTGGGGTCTCCCCCGTCACCTACACTCACCTACACACTGAAGGAGGACCTTTGTTTTAGTCTTCATTTATGTGCTGTTTTCACACAGATACATCCTCTCAGACTCCATCAAGATGTCCCACACTGACACATTGCTCGTCCTTAACTGTGTCCTCAATTCACTTTGAGGTTTGTGAAATTTTGCTTTAACTTGGCTTCTGCTGTGCTGTGAGAATTGTGTTTTTGAACATCGAAACTTGGCTTGCCAATTTTCGTAATGTCTTATTTCCAGGCATCTTGTCACACGTATTTGGATCCACCAGAGTAAACAATCTAGAGTTGAGGTAAACAGGTGAGTGTAACCTACAGTATATGTCAGGAAGTGGCATGTAATGCTTTGACCCTGATGTTAGCCTTTAGTTAGCTAGAGGCACTGCAGAGCTGGAATCTGCCTCCGTCTTTAAGGAGGCTGCTGAAGAGGAAAAGAGGGTGAGACAGACACTTTTAAGAGATTTTGATTGTAAAGAGTGCTTTCACTGAAGAGGAGGGGAATGAGAACAGGTGGACTAACAGGCGAAACTATGCGACTATGAGCAAATATCATCTGTAGCTACCAAAGACTCTCTGGGACATTTCAGCTGAACAGATCAGGTAAACTGTTTGGGCTATTGTTCAGTTCTCTGGTAAAAGCACTGCACTCTACACACTGAAATAAAGACACACACACACTTACAGATGGCTGACGCTAACCTAAAAACAGGCAATGTGCTTCACAGAGTCCTTCACGGCAGAGAGGGGTTCTTACCCGATTACATAAATAGACTGGAGTCTCTCAGAGGACACAAGCAGAGAGACACAACCAGTACACAAGATGCAGAGTGTTTGGACAGGAAGTACCACAGTGAACAGGAACACAATCAGCTCTAAAATAATACAGTAATAATAATTCACTTGACCAATTTACCAAATGCAATCAGGACTCATATTCCAGCCCTAAGATTTGTTTTGAAAAATGCTGCACAAATATATTCATGTCAGGACCTCAGCTACAGTGCAAAGGGACAGAACAATGTTTCTAACACTAGTCAGCAATGTGTACAAATTCTTATCAGTATTATCATGACAAGATGCCAAATCCTATGAATGATATCTTGCAAAAACTGTTTTAAGTTGCTAAGCAACGGCCATGGAGCAGGCTTTTGGGGTGAAGATGGATGCCACGTATGACTTCAGAGGCTAAACCCTGTCTATCTGCCAACAGCTAGACGGCCTGGTGTGACTACAGTCTCTTACTGAAGAGCATGAGCTGGATACATACCAATACATGTTTGTACTTCTATACTTGTGAGGATCACATTGGCATAATATATTCCATACCTGTCATCTAAACCTTAACTAAACCCAATTTTATTCTTAATCCTTAAACTCGGGCTGTACCCGAAATTAGGGATGGAAATCGAGAACCAGTTACAGTTGAGAACTGGCACCAAATTGACCCTACCGTCGGAATCGTATGCCTCCGAGCTTATCAATTTCTTTAATTGATGCCGGTATGTTTTTCTGACAGTTGCGCGTTGTAAAAAACTCATTCGTCATGACGTCAAACTCTGCGTGTACGCTGCTGGAAACTTGCAACAAGAAGAAGGGTGGAAACACCAGTAATATGTTGAAACATCTTTCTACGCAACATGGGCTAAAATTCCAGGAATCTATGCACGAGTACTTCCCAACCGAGCAAGACTAAGAAAACCTAAATAAAAGTGAATGGGAAACGATAAATAATCAGACCGATAAGCAGAGTCGATAATGGCATTGGTATCAATAAAATCTTATCAATTCCCATCCCTTCCTAAAATTGATCCTCACAAAGATCACACAAATATTCGCAGTACACAAACTTTCCTATCCACAAATGCCTTATTAGGCCAATCCCACCGTGATGCTCCTTTCTCGAAATAAAAGTAAATATATAATAACAATGCTGTCTCACGCTTAACGTGACCCCTTTTTCACAGTTTGGTCAAAGCTCATAACTTTAATTCAGATTGTGTGTTTGAACACATGTTGGTTGTGATGTGAAGGAGACTCATCCTGCAGTGTGATCAGGTTCACAGAAGTCTCTACACTCTTCACACCTTTAGTTTTGTTGCGCAACTTGAGCGGAGTCAAGTTGGACTCTTTCCAGTATAAATATATATATAGAGAGGTAAAATCCATAAAGAAAGGAGAGTATTTTAAGATTTCAGTGTTGTTTGAGTAGTGTGAGATGTGACAAGTGTTGAGTAGGTTGTTATTGTTTTTTACTGTAAGCCAAATTACATACTTTCATGTGAAGATGAAAACAAAGAAGCAATATTCTGATACTTTAGCTCGTAGGCGTAAAAACGACAATGGACTTCTTTATACATCAGAGCAGCAGCAGATTTGATATTTCTAGAGATCCAGGTGCACAAATCCTTTTCAGACCACGTTTCAGACAACCAAAGCTACTTCTGAACTGTTGTCCAAAGAAGTAATGACAAATATTTACAATATGTATGCAAATAATGGATTCATATCAGTTTTTAGAACAAGAACAACTATGCAAATACAAGTAACCACAGTGTTTCTCCTCCTCCTCTCCTCTGTCTCCGTCACTCTCTCTCTCTCTCTCTCTCTCTCTCTCTCTCTCTCTCTCTCCTCCTGTAAGCATTTTCCAGTAACCCAACTCTGCCTTCAGATAAGCACATGACCTATGAATCTATAATGGAAACAGCTCGGCGCTCTCAGGCCTCGCAGTGCTGCTCTCTCTACATTACATCACTCGTTACACATCAGTCAGCCAACTTTTCTCACATCATATGCCCACGTTATAGACATGCACACACATGCTAACATGCACACGGCTACACACACAGACCCATATTTTCTCACACACCTACTTCACAGTGCCCACTATAGAAGAGGAAATAGAGAGAAATGACTGGGTTCTCGGCAACAGGCATAGTAATTAGACATAATGAGCAGATTATAGGCCAGCAGTGGGTGAAGCTGCCTACCTGTATAGCCATCAGCCACAATGTTACAGTGAACAGCGAGCTGATTGGACAAGGACAGAGAGATGATGTAATACCTCAACTTCACTGGTTTATTTGAAGCTTTTCTGTTCTGACTGAACGAGACCGTTTTCACCAAAAAATCAGGAAAGGAGGAGAGTGTTTTCTCTTGAAAAGTGACATTTGTGACTGTGCAAACAATTACTCTTTTACTGGCTAAGACAGAAATACCTTAAAGTTATTATGTGGAACTTCTAACTGGTTATGAAACAGTCTCAATTTAATACTACAGTAGTGCCTCTATATGACCTACATAAGCAAGATCAGCAAGAACATTGACTATTTCTATATAGTTATTACTAATGCCTGTCATCGGGTCCGATTCCCCGCAAAATCAGACTAAACGATTAGGTTCACCAGAACCTCCTTCAGCTCAGACTCCAGCAGAAACCAGCCCTCCGCCGACAGACTCAGATCAACCTGCAGTCGGAGCTCCAGCGGGAGGTGGAGATGTCTGCGCCCGACAGCAGCAGCTCCTCCTCCAGCCGGGAGCAGAGCTTCACCTCGCTGCGTCACCGGTCCCCGCTGGGAGCCAACACCGACACCATGCTGCTTGAGGCCCAGGCCGTATTGCTGGGCCCACTGGAGGGAAGAGAGGCACGGAAGAACCAGAACCTGGACTGCAAAGGGTAGACTGTCAGACCCTGCTGCAGTAAAATTGAGAGGTTTTCTAAAGGGAATCTGGTGCTCGGAAACACTATCGCTTTTGTCCACAGAAACTGCCAAAAATAATAATTATTCCTCCTCATCATATTGGGGTGGATGATCGGTGATCTTCACTTCACACATTCACTGAACATACGTACATTTCATGGCTCTAGTCACTTCTGCTGAAAAGCCTAATATATTTGAATGATGGACTGTTACTTAATCGTCTTCTGTAATTATGCCATACCAGGTACCTGTACCTGTGTTTGAACTAGAGCTGCAACTAACAATTATTTTCATTATCGACGAAAACATCACGAAATAGTGAAAATCACCCATCACAATTTCCTAGAGCCCAGATTGATGTATTCAAATAGCTTTTTTTTGTCTGACGAACAGTCTAAAACCCAAAGAAATTCAGTTTACTATACTGTAAGACAAGGAAAAGCATACAATACTCACATTTAAGAAGCTGCATCCGATGGTTGCTGTTTGATAAGTGATAAGTAGCTATAGTTTCAACCGTGTCACAGGAAGTCTTACAGTACGTGCACATATAACACATAACGCAGTGTTGTGCCTTGGCTCCATTACTCTGCTCCCACCAGGGAGTTCAGTTTCAGCCCTGCCCAGGATGAGTCTGCAGAGGATCGAGCCATTAGGCCACACGCAACTGTACAGTATGCACCATCATAGCAAATAATGATGAGTTTTAATGACTGGAATACACTAAGTAGAGCAATATTTAATGTATCAGATATTAGATAATAAATGTAGAGTCAGTTTGATGTTTAGTTCTTTGGCTTTCCACAGAACAGATGTACTGCCAAGATTTCTTTATACCATACTCTCACAGGTTTGATTTTCTACAACAGCCCATATGGGTTCATCATCATCCTCCATCCTGTCAAAACTCCTTCAGCAGCCGCTCACTGTTACTCACTCTGAAGGGTCATTACATATAATATCTAATGTTGTACAGTGAGAATGCCGAATGCTATTCACCAACTGTCGGCATAATCTGATGACCTGAAACAGCATGAGCAGGTCAGAAGGACGAGCGTGGAAGTGAATTAGAGACAATTTTAGCTTTAGCATCAGTTAGTCTCTTTTAGTTTTAGTTCAGCTTTACTTTTGCAGAATTTCAACACAAAGTGAAAACTCAGGAGGACCATAGCATTACACAAGTAAACGCTGCCAGAACAAAGACTGAACATGTGGGAATTGTATCACCTTTGATATATTTTCCTCTACATTGTGCCTAAAATTAAGTTTCTGATCTATGTACACAATTCTTGATCATTTTAGGGCTGTCCTCGACCAAAGAAATACAATACAAATAAACACTCATACGATTCTGTCAACTAATTGATTAGTTGATTTAATCGACAGATCTGTGAAACTGAGTTTCTCCACAAAGAATCACACGAAAGCACCACTTTAAATCTTGTGTTTACCAGAGATGTGCTCAGAAGTTTCTTGGGAATAAATCATTCAGCATGAAAAAGCATAAAAGAACAACTAACACAAAGGCACGCACATACACAACACTATGTGCGACTTTGCCTAAAATAGGATCACAAATCAGTGATGAGTTACAGGCGGCCTGAGGCAGTTCTACTGACCAGTACTGATTGTACACATCCAGATTCATGTCACTGCAGCCAGCCAGAGGTGTGAACACAACAGCCCAAAGTCAACCCAGTGAAACCTGGACGTGCGTGCAGCTGGGGAAACACTGGCTAACCCAATTACGTCTGTGTCGACTGCAGCTTTACACAAGAGGCTGATGTGCTGTATAAATCTCCTTAATATGAAACAGATCTTATCAGAGAGCTGGTGAAGGTTACAACGCTCCCCTCTCTATTTAAAAACCCTCTGTAATACTTTCCGCCCTTGCCAATGGCTTTGTTACGCTTTAATTAAGTTTAGCGTTTAATGTTTAATACGAGGATTATTGTATGAAACAGTTCAAAATAAATTTGACATTGGGTAATGAAAGTCTGTGCAACTTTGATGATTCATGTCCAAGCTTTGTTTAAGTCAGTGATGCCTGTCTGAAGGGAGACAGACATAACAGGTCACTTTTCCTCTTTAAAATTATACATTTGCAAAAAATAAATCTTAACCTTCAGTGACCAAAAAGATTTTTGACAGCTGCTATTTATCTCTCCAAACACAGCTAACACAACCATTCATTCTGCTAACCATGAGCACAGTAAGCTAGTTTAAACTGTAGACTTGTGGAAAAATGGCTCAGAGTCTACATTACCTATAGGAGGTAGACAAAATAATGTCAACACTTGATGAGTATAGACTTTACCTCTGCAGACACTTAATCATAAATGAAAAATCTGTTTTAACGGTGTGTCACAAAGGGGCCTGGTCTCCAGCACTTTGATATGTGACTGTTCAAAGCAACATACGACAACAAACACAGCTTCATAGATGCCAAATTATCTGTGCACGAATTGCAGGAGCAATGGTGAAAAAAATACAAATAATTCATTTTGTCTGGGAAATATTCACAACGTCTGCCAAACACAGACATACTGCAAAAACAGACATACTGTAAGAAAGGCACAGATTATCCGTGGGCACAAGTCCATACTTGTCACATCATGTCGTTCCTTCTCTCTATCCTGACATCCTCTGCTGCTTGCCATCAAAAGAAACCCAAATACTACACAATAATATCCATAAAAACATTATTCCACATTGCAGAGTGCCATTTATTCTGCTCCGAGGAGCAAAAGGGCATAAAACTCTCTCAACAACAGAATCAACTTTCAAGCAAGAGGACAAAAGTACCAAAACTGTGTCTGCGTGGCAGGAAAACACTATCGTTTAGGGAACGGCAGCACTCACCTTTTCTATTTTGTCCAGCCATTCCTTATTCTGGGCCAACTCGGCCATGAAGGCCTGGTGCTTCAGCCATTTCTTATGAAGCTTCTGGGTCTCGTCTCGGCTGCTGTCCCTCGCCATCAGCATCTTCTCACACACCCAGTCCCCCAGCTGGACAAGAGAGAGAGAGACAGGTGTCAATACTGGATGAGCATACATGTACTGTTAATATCTGTTAGTGTGCATAAACTGATTCCTCATTTTAAAAAGATTTGGATACAGCAAAACACTCTCACACACACTAACAGGTGCTGAAATTGTGTCCAGTTCATAAGAGAAACATACTGTTGGCTTGATTGCATGAGACACACACTAACAGTTCATTCATCATAATCCACATATGTACGTTTTCATTAGCTTCTGTTATGTGTAAAAGCTGAATATAAACAGTGTACTGTAGATAAACACAGCAGCAACACATACTGTGGGAAATACAAGGTCAAACACACAGACATGAATATTTAATGACGCACAGCAGGCACATGTTGGCAGACACACGTGTACCAACAAGCATGGCGGCGAGAATTCACATGTACCAACAACACAACAGATCGACAGCATCAACACAAACCCACACAGTTAACGAGCACTGTCCATCAAAGAGTCAGATCTGCACATTCTGCACAGCCTGTGTCTGTGTGAGGCAAACACACGGTGAGAACACCTCACGCCTGCACTGACAGCATCACCAAAATATTCAGGTCAGCATCAGCACCCTCGTCTCTCCATCATCAACATCCTCACACCTGCATGCAACACTTCCACCTGCACCTCAGACCCTCTCTCCCAACCCGACTGTGAAGCAAATAACCCGTTTACCGGCAGCGTTTAACGGGAACAGCCCACGGGATTGTGGCAGCTGCAGACAGCCGCTGGTATCCGCATCCTCGCCGGTGTGCCGTCACACACATGCAAAGACGCTCTTCACCGCAGAGCCAGATGGAGAGAGAGAACGAGGACAGGAAGGAAAGGAAAGAGAGAGCTATAGAGAAAGAGAGGCGCCTTCTGGAGAGCCGAACACGAGACGGCCACACAAAAGGTGTGCTGAGAGGAAAACGCCAAGCGGGAGGGTAAATAACAACAATACTGGCGGCTGAGGAGACAGACTGGAGACTTCAAACTGAGGCTGCGCTCCCCTCTCTCTCTCTCTCTCTCGCTCTCTCTCTCCCTCCTCGCTATGTTGTTGAGGATTCGCTGTACGCTCAACCAAGAGAGAGAGGAGGGGCGGGGGCGGATCAGTGACGAGTGAGAGGGCAAGAATGAGGAGGACTGAGAGAAGAAGAAGAAGAAGAAGAAGAAGAAGAAGAAAATCATCCTCCCCAAAACAATAAAATGGCAGGCAGCCGAGGCAGTGCATGGGCGCCCCTCCCCTGCCTCACACCTTCAGCGAGTGGGCGAGTGAGCGGGCGGCCTGGCTGGTTGGAGGAGAGATGGGGTGGAGGAGGAGGAGAGGAGAGGGAGGAGCGAAACACTGGGATTGGGATTTTTGGGGGGGGGGCAGGGGATGCAGGCAGCGCCTCCAGGCTCACCGGTCATGGCTAATGATGCTGAGCTGGAGGAGGTGGAGGGGGGGAGGAGGAGGAGGGAGGTGGGCTTTAAATGGTGTCAAAGCAGGAGGATGGATGAGTGTGAAGGGAAAGCTGAAAAACAGAAAATCTTTGGGGGGATTGAAACACGCCAGTCTACGCTAACAGCCGAGCTCACGACTCCTCTACAGCTGCTTTTGTTTCATACTTCCCCTCCCGCTCTACACACACCACCACCCCCCCTCTACATCCCTCTCTTCCTCTCTGCAGCAGTCCCAGGCAGTCGTACTCTCGTCTCCAGCTTGCCTGACTCTGCTGCAGTGGTAAAGCAGAGAGAAAAGAGAGAGAGAGAGAGAAAGAGTAGAGGTTTGGACAGAGGAACAGAGAAAGAGGAGGGGTGATAGTGGGAAGAGAGAGACAGGTAGTAGAGGATTGGACGGAGTAGTGATTTATCCTGAATGATGTATTTGTAGTTTGATAGATTAACTGCTCCTCTTTCTTTAGAAGGACAGGAGTTGGATTTCTGTCCGACACCTCTATCGCACACGATCACACACAGCACAGACGAGTGAGGACATGCCAGCTAACATGAGTAAACACGCCTCACACATTCACACACACACACATACATGCAGAGGCAAACAGGAATCAGGTCCCATGACTGCAGAGGTCATGGAGGGTCACAGCCTGATGCCCCCCTTGAGACTGTAAATGAATTGAATGAGGAAGAGGAGGAGGAGAGAGGGAGTGTGTTGGGGGGGGTGGGGCGGTAGAGAATGAATGAAAATGAATGACGGAGGGGGAGGAGGAGATGGAGAAGTTTGTGTGACGTAGGAGGGGAAGAAAGGGACAGAAAAGAAGAGGGAGAGGAGGATTCATAGCCTCATCATCACGTCACCATCTTCATGTATTTGAACTGCTGGTCTCAGATTTTGTCAGACAAAATAATCTGAAAACGTTACATTGGCACCTGGGAAATTATGATGGACATTTCTGACATTTCATTAGGGCTGAAAGATTTTGAAAAAATATGTAATTATGATTATTTTCACTTTGATATTGCAATTGCAATATGATCTGCAATATTAGAGGGAATGATCATTTTTACATCATTATTCTCTTTTTCATTGAAAAATATATTAAAAATGAATATGGTGTGATTTTTGAGGGGATCCAGGAGGCCAGGACATCTCTGCAGCACCACAACATGTAATTTAAAGTGTTTGTATTTGTACTTGTATTTTGTTTGTGTTGAGTATTTTGACATACATTTTGACTTTAACAAATATTGCACCTCCTGTGATTTGAAAATTGCAGAAGGTCATCTTGCGATTTCGATAAAATTTCAATTAACTGTGCAGCCCTACCTTTTATCGACTAAACCTTTGATCGGTTAATCAAAAATAACCGATTAGTCAATACTGAAAAATAATAATTACTTGGAGAACTTCTTAAAACCCCCAAAATGTATTATTTTCCAATAAAGTAGAGCATTTTATAATTACATTTTGAATATGTGTGACACAGACAGGATTTAAAGATGCACTGATTACTAATTTTCATATATGCTGCAGATCATTTTCATATATGATGCAGATCACTTCATCACACAGCTTTTGAGCTTACAAATCATTGAATGAAGTGACCTGGTGATTCCAGGACAAATGCTAGTCCACTGCAGATATACAGATATATGTACTGTATGAAGAAAGAATGTTAGATTTACCTGAGAAAACATAGATTTGAATCTATACCCAAACAAGTGGTCTTAACACCGTTTATCCTCGGCATACAATAACTCATCTAAGGCACCAATCCATAATATCTGACCTGACAGAAGAAAAGCACAAACAGGCTGAAAACTGGAGGGAATGCGTACAAGAGGGACTTTGCATGTGTTACATCTATTATATAGAGACACACTGTGTTTAGCAATGCAGCCTTTGGGCATACACCTGCTCCTTTCCTGAAACAGACGGGAGGTGAATCAGGGTAAAAAGCTACATTATGATCTCTAACTGAGTTCACCTCTTCAACATAGAGTTGGTCTGTAGATAAAGAGGAGGAGACAGGTTGAAAAGAGACTTTTAAAAAAATGTATATACTTTTTTCAATATTTTTACATTCCAGTTCACAACAAGCATAGCCACAAATTCTTGCGGTTACAAAAATGGTGTCCAATTAACAAGTTAATTGAGAGCCCATGTGACTGGCCACGGCTTTCACCAGCGCGGAGGCATAAAAATGTATAAATACATAATAAAACCAATACAAAAAGAACAGACCTTTTAAAAATGTGGTTTGTTTTGTATATGGTAATAAATAGCACTGATTTGCTCTGCTGTAATTTGAGCCTATTCTAACAGTAACGGTGCTTTTTACACTTTGTCTTCTTGTATTTCTGTAGAGTAAAGGAAGTATTTCTAAAAGAACAGCTCCATCTATGGAGTGTATTACAACTAGTGTAACTCTAGTGTAGCTTGACTTTTAAAGTCAGTAAATAAAAATAAGGTGACCCTTGTTAGTCCAAGGTAAACACTGATGAATTTCCCGCAGCACCTCCTGCACTTATGGTCATCTTATCACCACTGGAATAGTTTGATTTTTGCCACACGTCTGTCTACAGTTGATCTGATGATTTTGTCTTGAAGTTGGAGTTGAACCAATATGACACTTCCATCAAACAAACTGACTTTTAAGCCAATAAAATACAACAATATTTTCTTGAATACCAAAGGAGATTACTTTACAAACAAACCGTGAGGCCTAAAGCTGAAGCAGCAGTGTAGGTTGCTCTGAAATCTACCATAAAAAAGACCAGACCAAAGAATATAAACTGTAGATGTGATCATTTTGTGAACAACAAAAGTATCTGATCGTATAAAGCTCAGTGTAAATGTGTTGGCGAGTGGATGAAAGCAGCAGTGAAAAGCAGGAAACACGAGGATGCAGCATGGACCAAACAGAAGAACACGCCCTGGCAGCTGAGAGCTCAGGTTCCTACAGACTGACGCAGTGTCACTCGCCCTCTGTCGGCCACACACACACACACACACACACACACACACACACACACACACACACACACATGCACACGCATAGTCGGGGGAAGACTCCTCATACATACTGCATTTCTACAGACACGCATACCACATATGGGCAGACAGATAGATGTATGGCTGACACACACACACACACACACACACACACACACACACACACACACACACACACACACACACACACACACACACGAGCACAGTGAGATACACTCTTCCTCCTCTGAATTAGTGATGAGGAGCTGTGCTGCTGAATTATTCAGTTAAGCCAAAGAGAGAAAGTTGCTGAAACTAAACAAGGTTTTGGCCCAGAGAGAAGCCGTGACTCTGCAGGGTGAGAGAGCAAAAACTGCAGGAGTAAGCAGAGGTGAGCCGTGTGCAGCACTACTGGACACGCATGAGGTGTGTGGACCGAGTCACTGATACAGTAGCTTCCAACAAAAAGAGATAGGATTAAATTGGTGATCCTAAAAATACTGAATGCTGACATCTTATGAATAATAATTACATCATGTGATTCCATTGCAAACTATATAGAAGCTAGTTGGAACTTTTTCTAACATGTGATTATGACACTAGCAAAGAATGAGAAGATGGCTAAATGTTATTGTTTACATTTCCATTTAAATTTTAAATCATTGTGACCCGGGGCTGCTAATTCAAAGCCCATATATTTGGTTTATATTCCCACATTCATTTAATGTTTTGAGGTAATTTGAGTCATTGCCAGGAAATCTTAAAACACTGGCAAAAGTGATCAAAACTTTTGAAATACAAATTTCTCTAGCTGCCACTAGAGGCTGCCAAAATGTGAAGTTGACTACGGTTACAAAAAGGAACTAGAGACCATATTGTGATGGGATCACACCAGCCGTGACGCCAAATCGCCCCTTCCCCACTACCTACCCCCCTTACTTCCGGCTCCCTTGCTTGGATTTTGCCATGATGACTCGCACACAGACTCACAAGGTGAAAACAACACCAGCGTCACTGTCGCTGCTGGTAACAAAGAGATGATCATCCTCTTATTTTCCCCAGTGAAAATGCTCTCGAAGCGATTTAATACACTTCCGCACCAGTGAGTTCAACCAGTACAACCAATCTGTTGGCCTCCTACCTCATGACAGTCCTGAAGAAACCTCTGAAGTTCCCACTGGTCGTTCAGCTTTTCCAGCCACTGCTGGGCCTGCTCTCTGTTCTGGTTTCCCCTGAAAGAGTGAGGGACACGACATTTCAAGTTACAATTACTAAAAATGAACAAAACTATAACATATCTAGGTGTGTGTGTATCTATCTTTGTTTATCTTTACACTTTCTTTCCTAGATGCTGAGATTTCTACCCATCTAAACTCATTGTCTGATCATAATCTGACTAAAATTCCCAACATAGAAGCATTTTAAAAGCTTGGTGATGATGGACTAATACTTGTATTTGTAGATAACAGCAAAATAGACCAGATATCATTTGTACCTGTATCAAAATCAATTAACGTAATGATCCAGAATGTAACACTTTAAAATAATTATGTTGCACTGTGCTCGTTTATTTGTCCCCATGGGAGAAAAAATAAATGTCCAATGAGTTAATTCATGTAAATTAAATCTAAAAACCATATGGTTCCTCACATTGCTATTGTTGGACACACAAAAACCCCAACCCCCTCCCAACACACACATACACACACACACACACACACACACACACACACCAGCACCACCTCAGCTATCACACAGATTTCATGGCCAGGTGTCAAATGTGGACTAAACAGACTGAGCTCTATTTTCTTTGCTTTGTCTCATTTCTGCTCGGGGCTCCCTCTCCTTCGTATTCTTAGCTGCTATTATTCTTTTTATTATTGTTGTATTGTGTCCACACAGCTGCTAATTTCTTTGTGCTTTAAAATCAGCTCAAGTGCGTGGTGCTGCAGTTGGTACTTATATTGAACAGACCAAAAGTAGCATGTTGACGGCAAGAAACCTGAAACTTTTTGCAGAATTTCATCTTAAATGAAGATCAAACATTTAATAAAGGAAAATAAAACCACTGAGGGTGTTTACAAGCTAGCAACTACTTAAAAAGAGTCTATCTGTATTTTCTTTTTTTATATTTATGCCAGAACACTTGGACATATTGACCCCCTTCACACCTGGCAAATTAGTCTAAACTTAAATCCAAATATTTCTCTTCTTATAGTTTTTATTTTCCCGTTTTTCTGTATGTGGTACCTGTTGGCGAGGGTGTCGATGCGTTCCTTAATGCGATCAGAGTAGATGTTACTCTGGCTGATCAGACTCTCTCCGGCCTCGATCACAGCTTTGATCCTGTGCAGGTTCAGCTCCATGGTGGTGGTGAAGTCTTTGTGTTTCTTTATGGCGGCTTCCACTGTTTCCACTGTGGTGGGCAGCTCCACGTGAGCGAGGGCCGACTCCTAGAGGATGAAGATGGGAACAGTGAGGCGGATTCTTTGGTCAAGAACCGATTAAGTGAAGATAAAAAAAAAAGAAAAGTAAAGAGCTGAAAGATATCAGAAGAGCACAGAATAGATAACACTGATCCTTGAAATTTAGACCTGACGTTGACTTATTTATAAAAAATTACAACAAAACTATGGGACAAAAATCAACCAATCTTTGCATTTGCCCTTTTATGAGACAGTAGCAGCACTATTCCTAAAACCCAAAGCTGTCTAATTTTGTTCTATCAATTACTAAAGATCAGAAAATGAAACAAAACTACTCAAACAAACCATATCATTACAAATGTACTATATGTCCTCTGGACACAGAGAAAATAATGAGGCAGAAACAACAGGGAGAGGCAGACGGAGATCTACGGCCGGGAACCTCTTTGATACTTATTGAAGAAGAAATGCTGCTCTCTCTGAATCAACCCCCCGGGCTAATAAGGAGAGCTGGTCCCTGGTAAAGATCTTTTATCAAACCAAAAGGGACGTTCAGGCCAGCACACAGGCTTACACACACACACACACACACACACACACACACACGCGAGTCAGGGGAAGCTCTGCCTGTGACATTTCAGATTAGAAAAAACTAGAGATGTTCCAATACCAAAAAAATGTTGAGCTATTTAAGTTTTATTGAGTTGGAGCAAATAAAAGAAGCTTTGCCAATGTGTGTCTATTACATACAAAGCCAGTTACATAATCACAATACAGTAAAGTCATGAAGAACAATGGATCATGGTCTACATAGCTTTTTCACATCACCTGGCGTTGGCGATATTTCACGCTGTAAAAACTTTTAAACGTTAGATGATCACCAACAGTCATTAAGATTCATCCTCCAGAGACCATGAATGTCTGCAGCAGATTTCAGGGCAATCCATCCAAAAGTTATATGAGATACTTCATTTTGAACCAGAGTTTGGACCAAGTGACATCCCCATCCTAAAGCCTCCAAGATAGCTGAAAGAGGTAAAAAGTAAACTCCGACCACCTGCTCAGTCTTTGTTTGTCTCACCTGGTTGTTGAGGAACGACTCGGCCTGTTTGACATCTCGCAGGAACAGATGGAAAATGTGAGCCTGGACAAGAACTTCTCTCCTGCTCTCCCACATCTCCAGCAGTTTGTTCCAGCCGACATCGAGCTTCTGTAGCCACTGCTGCAGGGCGGCCTGAGGGAGCGGAGCCTCCTCGGACTCCAGCAGCTCGTTCATGGCCTGCAGGCGCTCGTAGTCCTCTTCATAACTGCACGGAAAAACAACAGCGACCCATTAAATTATTCTCTGAACACCTGATGCGTTTTAAAGACCTTTAAGGAAGATATGTTAAAAACAATAATAAGCCTTTTGTTGTCCTCAGTAACCCACCGTCCAATCTCCTCTTTTAGGGCAGCGTGTTTGTTGATGAGTCTCTCCGCCTCTTCCAGGTCGTTGGGCAGCTGGTCAGAGGCGGCGGCCGTCTGCGTCTGGACCAACCAAGTGAGGAAAGAGTCCAGGTCCTGACAGTCGGGGAGAGGAACAGGTAAAATGTGGGTGTGAAGTTGTGCATTTGTGTTCATGGCAATGAGAGTGGCCTATAACAAAAAGACACATAACTTCTAAACGGATTTACCTACCGTGAATCGCCAAACTCATGAACCATTAGTCATAGACTCTTACCGGCTGCATCATTGCACTCAGAAATTTGCTATGGAGGTCGAGAGTTTGTGTGTCATCGCATCACGCGTACGTGCTCGCAACCATTGCGAATTCACGTTTTTTTCTAGTCAAATTTACTTCCTAAGACAACCAATTTCTCCACCACTATTTTCTAAATGTCTGTTGTTATGGAAACTAGAAACCCAGCCTGCCATACATTTTCATTTGTTGGCTGATAGAGTTGTAATTGACGTGTCTTGCACTTCTTCTGGGAAGTTGAACCTTTCTCAGCCTTTAAAGAGGCAGAGAAGGTTTCTATTGCTCAACAGTACAGAATTACCAGAGCATTATGTGTCTGCATGAGTTGCTGATCAATACCAGTGATGAAATTAATACTGGAGCAAGTGCTGAGATGAATTTTTGGCTCATAACAATAACTAACTCAAAGCAGCAATGTGATTTTACATTGTTTAGCTCATTTGTATTAAAAAATGTGACTTAATTGTTTATGCCAGTATCACTGGGGTGGAGTAAGACGCCGGGTCTCAATTCAGAATGATCAGAGTGATGGATTTCTTTCTATCTCTGTGTACCTGTATGAAGCTCTGCAGCCTGCTAGCCACCATCAGCGAGTCCTCACAGCCTTGCAGGGTGCGTTTCAGCTCCTCCCACTCCACACTGATGCCATCAAACGGCACGAGAACATCCATGGCCCGACCTGGGTGGGCGGTGGCCATATGCTCAGCCTCTTCCTACATCACCAAACAGAGATGGCATTATGGTGATTGTGGCCTTTTATGCTGCATAATACAAAATCATCTTAATCTCCACATTTTTTGTATATTTTGTGGTTCCTCACACTCCCTGATTTCTTGGAAAATAATGTTATATATTTATTGGAATGAATATAAATAAATAAATGTGTACTCAATGTATTTTCCCATAATGCCCTACCTGTAGATGCAGTAGTTTGGGCTCCAGGACAGACAGCGCTCCCTCCATGGTGGAGAGGCGTCTCTGCAGAGCCAGGACTCCTCCCAGGTCGCTGCCCACATACTGAGTGGCGTCGATGGCTTTTCTCTTGTCCTGGATCTGGGACTTGATCTCGGCACACTCCAGCAGGTAGTTCTGCAGGCGTAACATCGCGTCCAGCTGATCTTTCTTCTGCTCAACCAGCTCCACAATGCTGTTCCACCTGGTACGATGTGACAGACAGGACAGAGAAATGCTGAGAGTGTAGTTTGAGAGGGATGAAGCGAGGGGAGTGTGGTACTGTGAAGGAGGAATGTGTGATAGTGAAGACAGATTCATTTTACACCTATAGTATATAGGTGTAAAATGAGCCTGTCATGGCAAAAACAAGCACTTTTAGAGGACGTAAATGACATCCATTTTTTGTGTCTAACTGACTAATAGCGTCAGTTAGACACAAAAACATGGAAAGATAGGGTCCAGTTTGAAAAATACCGAAGTTACCCTTTAAGTCCTTAAAGCAGCATTAATTTCCTTCCTTCTTACACTACTACTATCCTGTTATTCCAGCACCACATTGTTCCAGGTGAAAAGATCTGCTGCACAAATACAGCAGAAGAGTCAAACATTAGATGTAATATAAAACAAAGTATACATCAACTGAAAAATATCAGCCGATTGGATTCAAACCAAACGTCATACCTCATATATTGTTAGATCTGGCGCTGATATGAAATCTCTTGTTTCTGTCTGCTCAGTCAACTGAGATGTAAACGTTAAATGTCGTAAACATGAAACGTTAACCCTGGCCTTGTGAAGAGCCAAGCTGCATTGTTAGTAAAATACATGTTAAACTTATTATTATGATGCCCTGATATGACCTGATATGATTCAT
This sequence comes from Sebastolobus alascanus, assembly GCA_916701645.2. Taxonomy (NCBI): domain Eukaryota; kingdom Metazoa; phylum Chordata; class Actinopteri; order Perciformes; family Sebastidae; genus Sebastolobus; species Sebastolobus alascanus. The sequence continues at coordinate 170,176 of CAKAOJ020000285.1, forward strand.
GTGAGACAGTTGATTCTGTTTGCTCTCGGCTGAGGCCTCGTCTGCTGCTAACCATATCGTCATACAATATGTTCTCCTGATTCTGCTCCAGACCAGCAGGTCTCTTACACACCCATTCAGCCAAGAAACACACACATGCACACATGCACACACACACAGATCCTTTTGACTGTAATGAGGTAATGGCAGAGTCACTGAGAGGCAGACAGAGCGCTCAGCAGGCAGGCAGGAAAACAGCTAGGTGACACTGACCTCAGAGCTGGAAGAGTCATCTTATAGTTGCTGATTGTTGAGGGTAAGTGTGTGTGTGTGTGTGTGTGTGTGTGTGTGTGTGTGTGTGTGTGTGACGGGGGTCGCTGCTTCACAGAAATGAAACATAACATGAGTATGTATGTATACAGGGAAGCAGTAATGGATAAGTTTACCTAAACTTTACACACAGAATGATTTGTTTATGTATTTATATATGAAATAAAGGATAACCATGAATGTAGGCTAACATAAATCTTGATGATTTAGAGTCAAAATACTAATTATTAGGGCTGTCAAAGCTAACGTGATATTAATGTGTTAAGACAATTTTTTTATTTATGCATCTAATTTCTTTAACACAATATCACAACTTGTGATTTCTAGGGTTGTAGTGGGCTCAGTTTTAAAGCTATAGTGAAAATACTGGTATCTTCACTACAGCTATACTAGCTTGTCACGAAGGAGGTTAAATAACGCTCAAAACATACAGTACGGCAAATTTTGGCAAAGAAAAACTGGCATGGCCATTTTCAAAGGGGTCCCTTGACCTCTGACCTCAAGATATGTGAATGAAAATGGGTTCTATGGGTACCCACGAGTCCCCTCTTTACAGAAATGCCCACTTTATGATAATCACATGCTGTTTGGGGCAAGTCATAGTCAAGTCAGCACACTGACACACTGACAGCTGTTGTTGCCATGTTATGATTTGAGCATATTTTTTATGCAAAATGCAGTACCTGTGAGGGTTCCTGGACATTATGTTTCTTGACATTTGTTTTTTTATTTTTTCAGACTTTTTTTGGGACTTTTTTTTTACATTTTCTTTTGACATTTTTTGACGTTTTTGGATATTTTTCTGACATTTTTCAATTTTTTTCAACATTATTCAAACTTTTTTTTTTTTTTTTTTGGACAGTTTTCAGACTTTTTTTGGGACATTTTTTTTTTACATTTGTCAGACTTTTTTTGGGACATTTTTCGAATAATTTTTTTTTTTTTACATTTTTCAGACTTTTTTTTTGTTTTTTACATTTTTGGTACATTTTTCAGACTTTTTTTTTTTTTTTTTTTTACATTTTTCGATTTTTTTTTCGACGTTTTTTCAGACTGATGAAAAAAGTTTTTCTCAGACTTTTTTTTTTTTTGAACATTTTTCGAACTTTTTTTTTTTCTTTACATATTTTGGACATTTTTCAGATTTTTTTTTTTTTTTACATTTTTAGAACTTTTTTTTTTTTTACATTTTTCAGACATTTTTATTTGTGACATTTTTCGAACATTTTTTCTCTAACATTTTTCAGACTTTTTTTTAAATTTTAAATTTTTTGTACATCAGACTTTTTTTTTTTTTTTTACATTTTTCGAATTTTTTTTCGACCTTTTCTCAGACTTTGAAGAAAAAAGTTTTTTTCAGACTTTTTTTTTTTTTTTTTAACATTCTTCGAACTTTTTTTTTTTTTTTTACATATTTTGGACATTTTTCAGATTTTTTTTTTTTTTTACATTTTTCGAACTTTTTTTTTTTTTTAAATTTTAAATTTTTTGTACATTTTTCAGACATTCTTTTTTTTTTTTTTTTTTTTTTACATTTTTTGGACATTTGTCAGACTTTGTTTTGACATTTTTCGAACTTTTTTTTTTTTTTACATTTTTCAGACTTTTTTTTTTTTTTTACATTTTTCAGACTTTTTTTTTTTTTAACATTTGAATCATTATCACATGCAGTTTGGGGCAAGTCATAGTCAAGTCAGCACACTGACACACTGACAGCTGTTGTTGCCATGTTATGATTTGAGCATATTTTTTATGCAAAATGCAGTACCTGTGAGGGTTCCTGGACATTATGTTTCTTGACATTTGTTTTTTTATTTTTTCAGACTTTTTTTGGGACTTTTTTTTTACATTTTCTTTTGACATTTTTTGACGTTTTTGGATATTTTTCTGACATTTTTCAATTTTTTTCAACATTATTCAAACTTTTTTTTTTTTTTTTTTGGACAGTTTTCAGACTTTTTTTGGGACATTTTTTTTTTACATTTGTCAGACTTTTTTTGGGACATTTTTCGAATAATTTTTTTTTTTTTACATTTTTCAGACTTTTTTTTTGTTTTTTACATTTTTGGTACATTTTTCAGAATTTTTTTTTTTTTTTTTTTTTACATTTTTCGATTTTTTTTTCGACGTTTTTTCAGACTGATGAAAAAAGTTTTTCTCAGACTTTTTTTTTTTTTGAACATTTTTCGAACTTTTTTTTTTTTTTTACATATTTTGGACATTTTTCAGATTTTTTTTTTTTTTTACATTTTTCGAACTTTTTTTTTTTTTACATTTTTCAGACATTTTTATTTGTGACATTTTTTGAACATTTTTATTTTTTTAACATTTTTCAGACTTTTTTTTAAATTTTAAATTTTTTGTACATCAGACTTTTTTTTTTTTTTTTACATTTTTCGAATTTTTTTTCGACCTTTTCTCAGACTTTGAAGAAAAAAGTTTTTTTCAGACTTTTTTTTTTTTTTTTTAACATTCTTCGAACTTTTTTTTTTTTTTTACATATTTTGGACATTTTTCAGATTTTTTTTTTTTTTTTACATTTTTCGAACTTTTTTTTTTTTTTAAATTTTAAATTTTTTGGAAATTTTTCAGACTTTCTTTTTTTTTTTTTTTTTTTATTTTTTTTTTTTGACATTTTTTTTTTTGAAATTTTTAGAAATTTTTTTTTTTTTTTACATTTTTCAGACATTTTTTTTTTTTTAACATTTGAATCATAATCACATGCAGTTTGGGGCAAGTCATAGTCAAGTCAGCACACTGACACACTGACAGCTGTTGTTGCCTGTTGGGCTGCAGTTTGCCATGTTATGATTTCAGCATATTTTTATGCTAAATGCAGTACCTGTGAGGGTTTCTGGACAATATCTGTCATTGTTTTGTGTTGTTTATTGATTCCAATAATAAATATATACATACATTTGCATAAATGAGCTGTAAACATAGATAAATTACATAACTATGTGCTTTATGGAGTGAAAATATTTTTTTGTATTTCATTCCACTGAGGATTACTGGTGTTTAATAACCCAAATATTGTACACAGTGTCCATATATAAGCACAGCAAGATATTATGCAGTTAAGGCCCTAAAACTGAAACAGAATTTTAATAACTAATACTAGAACATGAACGATGAGATTTGTTTTAGTTTTTTGCTCTCGGCCGGCCTCGTCTTGACTGAGGCAGCCAGCACAGATGGTCGCCCTGAGACCGACACTAGGTGCCAAGGTCACAAGACTCAGAGACACCCAGCCGTCGTGGACTCTGCTGCCAGACGTAACAGTGGTCAGTGAATATGACTGAAACGGATGAAAAAGCCAATCCCATCACAGGGTCGAGCTGGCCGGAATTTAACCGTGTCGGCCAAACATAGAGAGAGAGAGAGAGAGAGAGAGAGAGAGAGAGAGAGAGAGTGAGAGACACTTGGAAGAAATACATGCTGCTATTTTATATTTATATCTCAGGCACTGAACTCAGACTCTACAAAGATGAGAAACTAAGTCAGAGACTGACGGGACACGAGGCGCTTGTCAAAAGACAATTACAAAAAAACACTGTGCTAACAAAAAGAATTTCGAGAGTATGAATTCCCCAGAATAATTACACAACCCCACGAAATTTCTCTCCCTCGCCATCTCTCTTTTCTCTCCGCGTGTCAGTCCGCCTCCCTCTCCTCCCACCTACTCCTCCCCCTCCCGGGAGTAAATAGGACTAGAGACCCGAGAAGCTGCTCTCCACATACAGTAGAGTATATGAACATTATTAAATTAATTTCTGGATTTAAGTTTGGAAGACATTCATTTACTGAAACTTGTCCTTCAGCATGTCCATCAACACTAGTTACTGGTTCATGACTGAAATATAGATTTCTGTTAGAACTGATCTGATGGCCAAACTCTCTGCTTTGTAGTTCCAAGCAGAGCCAAAAATGAGAGGAGGAAGATTTTTTATTTATTTTGCATTTCGAGAATAAACTAGAAATGTTGAAAATAAGGTCGAGCTTTCAGTATTAGTACCAGACAGAAGAGAAAAAAAAAATCATTTTTTTTGCATTTTGAGAAGACGAAATGTCGAGAATAAACGTCAAACTTTTGAGAATAAATAAAACTACAGTACTATTGTTGCGCATATACTGAATTGTCAACTTTGTTCTCGACATTTCAACTTTATTCCCGAAATGCAAAGTAAAAAAAAATATTTTTTACCCTTATGTCTGGCCCTAATACTCTTCCAGAGAAACCTGTCAATCATATTGATATTTATTTTATTTCATTTTATTCTAAGTTTCTAGATTGTATCTTCCTCTGCATTATGTTTTAAATGATGATCTAATGTATTTATGTGCTTCAGGCAAAGCACTTTGAATTTCCTCTGTGTTTGAAAGGTGCTACGAACTTACCACGCCTAGTAGGATTAGTAGCAGGAGTATTAACAGTAGTGATGATATTTGCAGTTTAGTATTGTATTGTGATGCCATGAACCAGTAGAAGTAGAACTGCTGGCTAAGCATTATTGTTTTGTAAAGTTGTTATAATTGTTAATGTCAGTACAAGTGGTAATAGTGATGGTGGTAGTGGTACGAGGAGCAGTGGTTGTTAGTTGTAGCTGTTGGGAGGTCAGTTTTATTTCAGTACCTGGAGTTGAGGTGATCCTGACAGCCTCTGACCTCTGTAGAGGACGGATGACCTCCATCCAGGAGCTGCTGAACTATCTGGTTAACGTCCAGGATCCTTCCCATCAGGCTGTTCATCTCCTGGTCCAGGCTCTCAAACCTACAACAAAGGGCATTGTGGGATACGATGGGACAAAGTCAGTGGGTTAAAAGGTTTTTGCATGGGCCTATAGCTTTGAGCTCTTTGATTTAAGCAAAACAACAGAAACGCAGCTGAGCTTCCATTTGGTGCCACAGCGATCAAACCTTCTACCTCCCCATTCCTCACCTGTGTGCCACCATCTCCACGTCCTCCAGTCTCTCTGGGATCTCCATCTTGTCCAACCACTGCTCCTTCTCATCAATCCACAGCTCACAGGCGTTGACCTCGCTGAACATGCGGTAGACGGCGAGGGCGTCGTGGAGCCACTGCTGTCTGAGCACCGCCACCTCGGCCACCTCGGTATACAGCTGCTCCACCTCGCCCATACGCACCTGCACCTCCTGCAGAGAGGAGTGGGGAGAGGACAGGAGAGGAAAAGCAAGGACATAGACGGGTAAAAGACAAGATGTAGAGGGAAAAGCAAAATACTTTATACCAAAAAAGTTCCCTGCTCACCTCCTGATCACGGTACCGCAGAGGCAGCGCCACCATGTGTTTGCGCAGTGCCAATACATGCAGACGATGTTTGTCGATGGCCTCGCTGACTCCTCTGTGTTTCTTCAGAAGGGACTGAGTAGAGTACTCATCATGTCCAAAGTCTTCGCTGGAGACCAGGCGGTAAGCGTCCTGCAGCCATGCCACCAGGTCGTCCGTCTCCGTGGAGAACTGAAAAAAGTTTAGCGCCTCCTGCAGGTGGCCAAGACGCTGCGCAGCCTGGTCCTCCAGCCTCTTCCACTCGCCCTTCACCTCCATGATGCGCTCCTGGATCCGCGCCGTGCCAAAGTTCTTCTCAGTCAGGATCTGCTTTCCTCGCTTCATGGTGTTCTGGAGGAGTGGGATAGGATAGGAGGAATAACGGTGTTACTCAGTAAAGTGGGACACTAGCCAACATAGAACAGAGAGTAGGACAAACTGACTGTTTGATGTTTTAAAGGGTTAGTTTGAATTCACCAAAGTTATACAATAACACAAACTAACAGACCAGCAACTACCGTGTTCTGCAAGATAAAATGACTGTTTTGTCAAAGGAGTCTGGTGGCTTTGAAGAGAGCTTAGATAACGGCTTCAGTTCCCTGTTGGAAAGGGCTGTCTGACAGCGAGGTAAAGCAGTGAAAATATTCTAAATATAGCGTACGCCTAAACTGATATTGATTTTTTTAGGTGTCTAAAATCCATTTTGTTGCTGCCTCCGTCTACAGCAGTACATCGCTTTGCTCCCATGCTGGTACTCCTGTCTGCTTCTCCAAACTGGGGGCGTGCCGACCGTCGGTAATACACTGACTATGGATAAGTACCTCATACAACCCCACTTCAAAACATCCAAACTATCCCTTCAAGTTAGGTAGTTTTTGTAGGTGAGCTCAAAAGTAATATATAAATGCATAAATTCACTGAAGTACATGAAGTTCAGAACAGAAACTCCAGGTACAGTACTGTAGGTATTCCAGGTGCTCGTTCTCAAACACACAGACAAAAACACAAACACACCTGCAGCAGCGAGCGGTGAGCCAGCAGTTCTCCAGCCAGGGTTTTGTGTTTTTGTAGTAACTTCAGCACACTGCTCAGGTCCTTCCCGTAACCCTGAGCTCCCAGGATGGAGCTCTTCTCCCTGATCCAGGCCTCCGACTCCTCCAGCTCCTAACAGGAGGAACAAACAGACAAACAAGATTCAAATAAAGAAAATATTTTAAAAAGAAAATCTATAGGTTTTACATCCCTAAGCTAATTCTAAAACAGAAAAAAAGGTAATAAAGAGGAAAAGACGGGGACAAAAAGAGGTAAAGCAACAGTGGGAAAGTGGGAAAAGAAAAAAGCACGTCAAAGAAAAGCGATCACTGAAAGAAAAACAGAGATAAGAAAAACTATGTAAGGACAAAAAGTTCAGAAATATAGAACAGTCCTCCCCCAGTAATCCCTAAAGTCCATCTAACACTGATCCCAGTCTGTTTCTGAGAGCCTCCCAAAACGCAGAGGGGGAATTAGCCAAATGACTCAGTAATGGGATATAATTAGTGATTGTGAACCAATGACTCTTTGGACAAAGAAATCCGCTGTTCTCATTATACACTCATTACTTTCATAGTTCGTTCTAAAAGCTTATTCACTAACATTAATAACTCGTTCATCACCTCGGTGTTATCAAAGTGTCAGACGGCATTTTCAGGAGATAGAAACAGTCTGATACATGACTACTGAATGAGACAAAATGATGCATATAACAAAACACAAAAGATATGTGATAAATGAACAAATGCTCTTGGAATTCTCCGATCTGTAGGCTACTTGTAGTTTACAAACCACGTTTGGATTTATTTATATTTGTTTGTAATTATATATATGTGGGAATGTGTGTGTATCTGTCATTGTAGATTATCCTTTATTCCTTTATGTCTGCCTTGTAAAGCACTTTGTAATTGCTCGTTTTGATAAGTGCTTATGAATAACTTTATAATTATCATTATTATATATGATATTGTTAAAAAATTAAACCTTCATTGCACAACATGATACTAATAGCCTACAATCTAGTGTTAAATATTACAATTACACAGAAAGTTAGGACTTTCTACAACACGTGATGTTTGTTGTCAAAACTAAGGCATCGTCTCCACCGAGCCTATCATCCCGTCGACCCCTTCCTACCTGAAAGAAGGCCCACAGTTGTCTCGACTCCTCGAGCTCATCACGTCTTTTATCTGCCAGTTGTTTCAGCTCCTCCAGACAGGAAGAGACATGGTTGACACGGTTACAGATCACCTGTGGGTCACACGGTTGGTAACCTGGGAAACAACAAAATGAGAATGAGAATGAGAAAAAAACCACACACACAATGCTGTAGATACAGCACTGCATTCATTACAGTAGTGTACTCTGAGCTGGACTACCTCAAAACATGCACAGAGTGTACTGAGCAGATCACCTTACTGCTATCAAGTTCAGAAAATCTATTTTCCAGTTGTCTCAAGGTCAAATACGTCTTCACTTGACTAAATGAAATCAATACTGGATCATTGCTTCCTCCTGGTTTCATTTAGTCGGTCTATGACAGATAACAAAACACTGAAGAACAGTTCAGAAATAATTGTTGCGTCTTAATTACAATTCAAATGACTCTTATATTTTTACTAACATGTAACAAAGGTTACATTAAAATACTGTAGAGGTTATGTTCTTGTTATTGTGCACACCCTGTAGCTCTTATCAAGTTGCCTTTTGTATCAAAATATGCATCAAATCTAATTTTCTAAACGTTCTGATTAATGGCCTTTTAAAATTATAACTTTTTCAAGTTCATAAGTAACTTGCAGTCAAATGATTATATATTTATGGAACAGTTTACAACATGGAAATATCAGTGTACAGTGCTAAATTACTTTCACCTGAGATCATTCATTTAAGGTGATTCTAACCAGATCTATACAAAATTTGTTAAGACTTTTGTTTTCACATAAAGCTTAAGACAGATCAACTGAAACACTTTACCAACACTATACACAATACACAAGATACATGTGTGTGTATATACCCTCTATAGTGGTGAATTTGAGTGCAGCGGTGTTGAGCGTCTCGACCCTCTCAGCCTGCACTGCAATGTCGGCTTCCTGCAGGCTGTGTTTCTGCATCAGGTCGTCCACCTCCAGGAGATGCTTCCCAAAGTCCTTCGACAGCAGCTGGATCTGAGAGAGAGAGAGAGCGGGAGATGACGGGGAACATGTGTGATGTAATGTCCTTTAGGGGTGGGAATCACCAGAGGCCCCACGATTCGATATTATCATATACTGAAATTTATTACCTCTTTTCAACTGCAAATTATGCAGTTTTTCAACATTTGTTTTATCTAATAAGATACACTCTTTTCACCTCAGAGTTCTCATTCACATATTTTGAGATCTTGAAAATGGCCAAGATAGTTTTTCCTCACCAAAATTTAGCTCAACTTTGGAGCGTTATTTAGCATTCTTCCCGACAAGCTAACATGACATGACTGGTACCTATTGATTCCTCTAGATTCATATGATACCAGCATCTTCACTCTAGCTTTAAGACTGAGCCCGCTCCGACCTCTCAAATACTGTCACTAACACTAACCAATTTTGCCACGCAAAATATCGTGATACTACAGTATGCTGTATCGATTTTTTCCCCTCATCCCTTATGTCGTTATACATGAGGATGTCTTTTTTTCACTAGTATACTTTCTACTTTTTTCTTCTACTCCCTCATTCCATTATTCTCTCATCCCTCCAACTATATTCCCTTTGTCTTATTTTCCTTTGATAAATACAAAACATGCAAACAAACTTTCACTCTGTGTCTTTCTTTTTTGTCTCTCTGTCTCCCTTTCTATTTTTCACTTTCCATGTCCACTATTTCTTTCCCCTGTCTAATGACACATGTTCCTCTCTCTCTCTCTCTCTCTCTCTCTCTCTCTCTCTCTCTCTCTCTCTCTCTCTCTCTCTCTCTCACATCCTCTGGTACCTGTGTGTCCTCCATCCAGTCGATCATGTAGACCATGTCCTGAAAAGTCTTCTGCAGGGCCAGGTTCTTCTCCAGCCGGGTCCTCCTCCCAGCCACGAGCTCCTTCAGCAGACTCCACTGGCCCAGGATGTTCTCCTTTCGTGCCAAGATCCGTCGGATGTCGTAGTATCCTTCTGACTCCATCTCGGCACCAAGCTCCACCACCACGCCGATTCGCTCTTCATACGAGGCTATGTCTGCCTCGATGGCCTCGTGTTTCTTCATCGCCGCCTCGACTGCTGGTAGGTCATAGCCAAAATTGTCCTGTAGGCGGAGAGAAGAACAAATCGAAAGAAAAAGATGTGAGGTGTGCAAGGCAAAGAGAGTGGGGAGACAAAGGGGGGGAGGACTGAAGAGAGAGAGTGAAGGAAGACTAATCTAATGAAGATTAACCTCTGAATCTATGACGACCAAAGAAGGACCTTGACTTGCACACAGTAGTACAGGACTTTACACGTAGGTTGATTTTAAAGCCTGTCAGTTCATCTGAATGGAATGATATTCTCTATTCTCTGTGATTTAGACTGATATAGTGAATGCACTAGTACTCTGCAAGTAATACCTTTTACAGCTATTAATAATAATCACATTTAAACATCCCGATCCATTAATATGTAATTATTTTTCATCTCGAAAGTCAAACTGCTGGACAAAAGATGTCTCCTACTTCAAACTAAGAAGACAAAACCCAAGACACTCTGAGTCTTGAGTGTAATAAGAAGCTTTTAATAATACACGACTGACATCAGCGTGTTTCATCTGAAAGCCTTCATCAGGGTGTTGAGGTAAAATACAAACACATACACTTCAGTGGCAGAAGACATGACATAAATGAGTTTAATGTGTGTGGATGTGTTAGTTGCATCTTATTTTTATATCACTAATCATCTGCAATATTTGACTTTGCATCCATGCGAAAGGGAAAACAGTTTGCATGAAACAATAAATATGATTTCTAATTTAAAGGGAACTGGAACTGCCCGGCCAAACCAAAATCTAGCATGTCATCCTTTTTTTCCCCCACACAGTCAAAAGCTGTACCCTCTTGCTTATTTGCAATTCAGTCTTGACTAAAAGAAGCGTGTTTATATCGCAGCTGCATCAGGTCCCTACCTGTGATACGAGTCTCTGGTTCTCATTGAGCCAGGCTTGTCTCATTGTGGTTTTGTGGTCAAAGCACTGAGCCAGCAGCTCCAGCTTCTCCTGACGAATCAGCTCCTTGCGTAGAGACACGCCCCTCTCATGTTCAGCCTTCTCCAGCCTCTCCCAGGCCTGGACAGAAAATAACAAAAAAAAACAGTTTAATAGTGGTAATGTAATAGAAAAAAAAAGAAGTAAGGTGAAAACTTTGGATACTAAGTTTGACTGCAGGTTTTCTCTCAACTGCTAAAGAGTGATGGTGATGTTTTAATCAATCAATAACTCGTATCGGTTGCCACTTAATTGTATAGTAAAGGTGAAATACTGTGTATAAAAGAAAAACAACACAGCTGGTTGATGTATGACCTTGTTGATGTCTGAGATGAGCTTCCCATCATGAGGCACGTAGGGTTTCTGGTTGTTGGCTCTGAGCTTGCTTTGGATAGTGAACAGAAGGACCTCGAGGTTCCCCTTCTCCTGAAACCTGAGCGAGAAACAGAAAACTTTAGTGTTAGTTAGTGATCATAACTTTTGGTGTGATGCAAAGAGTTCCTCAAAAGGTTCCTAGTTCCAGGGGAAAAGTTCCTGCTGTCGAAACGGGGCTCAAGTTGCCAGTTGTATTTACAAGCAGTGTGTTAAAGACTATATACTCTTCAGTATGAATTCATATGCATGCATGAGTAGGCATACTTAATGTTTGTGTGCTATGTAATAAATAACACACAAATGCATTCAAACATCAAGATGTAATTTTAAAAATCCACAAAACGTACTTGATAGGCTTCTCTATGGTGCAGTAGGTTGTGAAGGCCTGTAGCTGCTGCTGAACTCCAGTCAGAGAGTTGGCAAACTTCTGGTTGCTGATGACTGCGATGGTCTTTTCTATCCAGTCCAGCAGGTCTGACGCCAGAGCCTCATAGCGGTTGACGATATTCTCTGCCTCAATACAATTATCTAGTACCTGAGTCAGACAGACGGAAGAAGGTTAGGAGCAGATTCAGAGAGATAAAATGGGATACAAAGTTAAGAAGATACACAATTTGAGAAAGAGACATTTTTTTTCATTATGATGTTTGTATATTTCTCTATCTCTTAAATGCACAATTTGTAGTTTTCTGCTATTAGGGGTCTCTCAATCAAAACAATAACAAAAGACGAAGTTTGGTGACGTCACCACCATTTCCGTCATTGCAGTCAGCTTCTCCCATCGTCTAGGAAATTTTTACCAGGAGCCAAATTATCAGCAGAGGTCTCCTCCTCTCCAAAACAAATGGACCAGGTGATTAAAACCGGTAAACCACTGAATAAAGCAGTTTCACGCTAAAATCAGTGTTTCTCCAAAGCTGTTCGATGGACAATGGTGGTCCCAGAGGGGTTGCGAGTCGAGGAGAGTAGAGTCGAGTCGAGCAGTCGCCCTTCACCTCTCATTGAATGTCTATGTGTGTGTATCTGCACATGTGTGTGTGATCTTTTACCTTGCCAACCCTCTTGCCCTCCACAATAAGAGCCTTCATCTTGGAGAAGTAGTGGTAGTAGGAGACCACATAGGTGATGATGGATTTTTCATCTGGGTTCTCTGTGTTCACATCTGCACCGGAGGGAGGTGGCGGAGACAGAGAGCAGAAGATTTAACATCTGCATGACTTTAGGTGGAGGCACACGGTAACTATTTATCTCAGTGAGTAAAAAAAAAACATTTTTATAGCACTATTATGGATATAATATGGATATTGCTGTGTGTAATGCGGTTTGACTGACACCAAGACCAGTTAAACCTTCTCACCCTCAGGGTCCAGGAGTTTGGTGAGGCCCAGGTGCTGCTCAGCGATGTTGAAGGCTTGCTGGAGGTTGTGGGTTGCATTGGACCGCGTCAGCTTGTGGAACTCGATCAGGTCAGGTCTGGAGGGGACAAGATGATGAAACAGAATCTGTCATGTTTGTATGACTCTAATCCTAAAATCAACCCGTTACACGTCTTTCCACTCTATCTTTGTCTTTTTAACATGTTAGCATGCTATAGAGATGTGTTAAATCTACTACCTACCTGTGTCTGTGTATGAGGGCGTTAAAGGCGAGGCCATCTCTCCAGCAGGTGGTGAAGTTCTGGATGTTGACCTCGGGGTACCTGGAGCACGGACAAATCTTTTCTTACATCTTTAAATGCAAACCAAGGAGCACCAACACTAACATACTGACTTGGTACGTTACATAAATGATCATGAAATTCACAGTTTTCTGTATTTTTATTTCAATGCTCACCCTGCGGTCTTCATCTGGCACCAGAGCAGCAGGGCATCCTTGGCAGAGCGAGTTTCTCTGTTGTCCTCTGTCTCTATTTTGATCACCTGGATCTGAACAAGAACACAGCAAAGCAACAGTTCAGAGATTGTGGGCGAGATATTGTGGTATAGACCCTTCTGCTTTCTTTTTGGGAAAATACATTCACATTTTAGGTATTTACTGTACCTGTCCCTTACCGAAGACTGTGTCTACTGGTGTGTTTAATGTCTGGAATTTTAACTTACCTCTTACTACATATTTAACTAGAGTCTATTATATAGGGAGCAGTGAAAGAGTGAATGAAGGAGGACTGGGGACACAAGAGCACCACCAGCCCTATTTGAATCACTTGTAAAAAAAAAAACTGAGATCAGGGCGGCAACTCAGACGTCTGGAAGCAGTCAAGAGCAAAGGTCAGAGCCACATCGCCCTGACAGTACTCCTGAAACCTCAAAGGAACACACACACTGTGAGAGAGCATTAACAGTAAAAACATACAAGAGCAGTTAGAGCTGAGGATTTCAGTGCAAGGAAGTGCAGAGGCATTATAACGCCTGATGATAGGTGACAGTGACAGCCATTCAACCAATAACATCACAGTGATATGATCCAAGGTAATTGGGGACATGACACCCTGGAATCAGCTGCTACCCATGTCGTTAGGCACAACATTGCACACACACACACACACACACACACACACACACACACACACACACACACACACACACACACACAGAGTCTTACATATAAAAACACACACACATGCATGAACACACATGCAAAAAGATGAACACATGTACAGTAGATACACATTAACACAAATGCTCACCAATAGAGACCAGATGAGGTTTGGGATTATGATTAAGTCATTTGTCTGTCTCTTTATTCTGAGAGAATATCACAATGTAAAATTGTCAACTACTGTAAAGATCTGAAAATGGAAAAAACTTCACATCATTGTAAATTAAATATCCGATATCGGACCGATACTGACTCAAATAGCTGGTGACAATGGGACCGATCTACTCAATTCAATTCTATGTTTATATACTATATATATTATTTACTGGAATTTGAATTCCTGTTTAAGTTTTGACCAATTTGTTGCTGCATTTAAAAGGTTTATACTTGAATTGTAATTCCTGTTAATTTTGAAGATGTTTTGACCAAGTTCCTGGTGTACGATATATTATTTTAATAATAAATAACAATTCAATAAATTAATATCTATGTATTTATTTGTTACATTTTGTTTTACAAAGTTAAGAAGGCAAGATTTAGGTCAAGCCTGATGTTGCCTTACATATAATAGAATGATCCCAGTCACTTCCACACAGTGAGGCATACAGCTTATTAATTAAACACTGGTATCGGATTAGCACTCTCGTATCGGCCGATACCCAAAGCCCAGGTATCGCTAACGGTATCGGGACTAAAAAAGTTGGATCGGTGCATCCCTAGATTAAATGAATAATCAGCAAATCCAATAAATAATCAATGGATTAACCATTAAAAAATATGAGTTAGCCGCTGTGCTAGCGGGAGAAAACATGAGCAAAACGCAGAGAAAATAAACTTGCAGTGTTATTTAACACAGAAAACTAATTCTCAGTTGAAAACACGAGTAGATTTCACACTTCAACATGATTCCTATGGTTTGTCTCTTATGATGTAAAGTGGCTGTAACTCAATTGTTCTTTCTTTGCTGTCAACCAACTAAAAAGGGTAAGAAAAGACAACAATGTGCCAGATAAACCCACAGGGAATGTATAAAATAATTACAAACATCTCACCAATAATCTGAATCTATATATCTTGTCAGATATACAGTAAAGCTACATCAACGTGTCTCCATTCAGACTCATTGTAAACAGCAAGTGAGCTGGCAGTGTGTTAGGTAAGCAAACACACACACACACACACACACACACACACACACACACACACACACTGCACACAACACAAGGACATTCGGCCAAACATATACAACACTATAATTTAAGTCACTGCAAATAATAACAGTCTGTTATTATTTGTGAATGGTTCTGTAAATACATTAGGATTACCTCTTCCTTTGCCTGTCAATCCTCTCCCTTCTTTCCCCTCTCTCTCTCTCTCTCTCCCTTCTTTCTGTCTCGCTCACTCTTTCCGCCTGTGTGCAGTTACTGCAGTGGTTCGGCCCTACAGTACCTGCTGACTGGACAAAGCAAACTCTCACTTTCACCACAGAGGAAGGGAGGAAAGGGGAATAGAGGTGGAGATGAGGAGAGACAAAGTGCAAGATAGCTGGAAGCCTCTCGGACAACATAAATCTCATCCAACTCCGGACAATCCTCCATCCTACAGAGATTATTCATAGCACTTAAATGTTCGTTTAAATTAAAGTGGCAATAGACAAGTTGTTTGCTTTATGAAGTAAATGTTGATTGCACAATGTAATGGCTATAGAATAATGACACCATCATCGTTGACAGCTCTGAGGAAATCAGAAAGTGATCTGGTTGTCTTTGTGACAGTGGTACCAACAATAATACCACTTGGAATCGCTGGGGGGGGGGGGAACTTTACATGAGTTGCATGTAGTTGTATGATTTGCATACTTAGTACCATTACTAGTTTGAAATATCACCAAAAGAGATCTGCTTAATAAGTCTAACTTTTATGTTATGAATTCATTCATTCTTAATCATTTAGTGGCTTTTCTCTGTTCAAACCCCAATATTTCATCTTTCTTGATGTGTGTATTTTGTTTTCTGCTATGATAATAAACAGTAGGAATGGCAGTAGCCTGAAGGAGACAAATGATAAGGACAGCAGAGAAAGAGTATGAAGAACCTGATTTCTATTTTAACCTTTGTTGATCATCAGAAACTTGACTGAGCACACATCACTGATGGTGAACACTGACTGAAGGTCACAGTTAGGCCTCAGCCGTTGCTTATTTACCACAACATCAATGCTTGTTGTGTCCCATCAGCCAACCATCCTTTCCACCTGTCCTCACTTCTTTCATAATTACGCTCTCTCTTTCACACACACACACACACACACACACACACACACAGACTCCTGAACACAAGTCTTCTGCACTGCTCTTCTTTCTCAGCGCATGCAAAATTGAAGAGGCCATCGACTGATGGCTCATGGGAGTAGGAGAGCGGGACGATGGCCAAGATCACAACTAATGGTGGCAGAGCTAGTATTCAGCTAACACTGCTGTAGCCCAAACTGTTCAGTTACAGCTTCTCAGCTAGATTCAAAACACAACAAAAAAAAAACAGGCGTTACTGGATTAACCATCAAGCATGTTACCAAGCATGTTACTTTCATACGTTAGTTCGGATCCAAAAGTCACACAATAACACAAACGAACTAACCGATCGAGGCAGCAGTAGAACAGCAACTCCTGTGTTCTGGGAGGTAAAATGACTGGTTTTGTTAAAGGAGTCTGGTGGCTTTGAAGAGAGCGATATATAACGGCTTCAGTTCCCTGTCAGAAAGGGCCGTCTGACGGCGAAGTAAAGCGGTGAAAATATTCTAAATATAGCGTAGACTTAAACTGATTTTGAAGTATACCATCCACAGCAGTACATTACATAGTTTCTGTGCATCAGCGCTGTAACCTACGTCACTGCTTTTGCTGACGGCTGAGTGGGTTTTTCCATTTGAAAAACCCGGAAAAAAATGCAGATGGAGTCGACCTTTAACTAATTACCTAACAACATGTCATTCAGATTAAACACTGAAACTTGACTTTGTACAATACTATTATGGCAAATTTTGGAAACTAGAATTACCGCCTCGCGGTTGTATGCCTCCGCCAACCAGTCATGTTCCAGTTTACATCCATGTCTGTCCAAAATGTCATCACTTCATCATTTCATCCTAATACACATTTGTGTGAAATCATATTAGCATAGGAATTCTTCAGTTAAAAGAAAACTAAAATCGAATCAGTTCATCCTTAAGTCCAAGTGGATGTTAGCGCCAAATTTGAAGAAATCCCTCCAGGCGTACATGAGATATCACGGACGGACAACCCAAAAACATAATGCCTCCGGCCTCCGGTCTGTGCAAGGTGTGATTTCATGATTACAAAAATAAAGACATGCACACTTAAATGTCAATAATGTCCATCATGAACTAGGCTTCAACAGTGAACATCATACAACATTCATTTCAACATTTTCAAATGAAATTATGAGTCTATTTATATTGCACACACAGAACATTCATCCTCTTTGTCTCACTATCCCGGCTTGCAGAGGATCACTCAACATACTGAGACCCAAGTCTGCTAGCAGTGCTGTTAAATGTGCTTTGTTGTAGGTCGCCAGGCCTGCATGACAATACTGAGTCCCAGGAGACAGCTACTAGGCGGCTGTGCACCATGAATGTTACAGAAGGGTCTGAATAATGCTAAACAAGCATTTTGTGCCAAAGCCAGGCTGTAGCAGTGGAGCGTAATAAAGAGGAGCCGTGGGCTTCTGCTGTACTTACATTGCAGGAACTGATCCTGTATCACTGCTGCTAAGGCCTGGAAACCTGTCTATGTGTGTGTGTGTGATAGTATGTGCATGTCAAGATGTGATATAGGTGTGTGTGTGTGTGACTAGATAGATCTGATAGACTGATGGAGTGTGTATGTAGGAGAGCGAGTGGAGTGTGTGTGCGTGTCCTTGTTGAAGAGCAGACTGGAAGGCGACTGCTACCTCCAGGCCGCTGAGCCATGAGTGACATTCAGGCTTTATCCACCAAACACTGCTGTCGCTGTCGCACACTGATGATGCAGCAGTTGTGACAACCTCACCCCAAACAGAACCGCTGGCAGCTCATCTTAATGAAGCCACTGCTGATTACAGCATCCTTGTGCATCAGTAAGTAGCTTGGATACACGTGCCAGCATCTCAGTGCACTAATGGAGAAGCTCACTTGTAAGCCTTAGTATCCCACGGGAAGAGTCAAATATTTGAGAGTCAGTCATAATTCGACTTTTTGTCTAGTTTACTTTCATTAGCTAGAAACATCATGTGATACTGCTGATATCAGACCACTAACAGGCTTAAAGTTACAATCCTTAAGAGTTTCATGAAATCAAACCCTGCTGATTTTTCAAGCGATAGCCATTTAACGTATTTACATTCTATAATTGACCCTTTGCTAAGCTCCACAGGTTTTTATGTAGAAACATAACATTTTAGAAATCTCTTACCAACCTATCCGAGTAACGAGTATCACTATTACACAATGTTAAACCCGCGACTAGCTCAAAATCCACAAAACCAGCCTGAAAATGAAGAACATCTGCAAAGATTGCATTACAGTCTATGGAGCAGAGCTGGATAGTTGGACCCTGGTCGAAGTTTGCTGATGCTACGCTATGATTGGCAAACAATGTAGCATGTTATCCAGTTTTCAATCTCCTAGTGCCGAATCAGAGCTGTATTAAGTTACTACAAATGCAAACTGAACATTTCTTCCTGCTGCTGCTTCACATTCGACTGGCTTTGATTGTGAAGCAGGAACAAGAAACTCAAAGTATTTGTCACAGAGCTGAATGCGATTGTTCATCAAAAATGCGTCTAGACAAGACATGGTCAGTTTCAGCATTTTTTTGACCAAGGATCAGTTACAAATATTGCAGAAAGTAATGCAACAACATCGACCAGCCACAGTAAGCTGTTAGATAAAGAGCTGCAGACAACGGGCTGCACTCCTCAGCAAGGTAACCAACTTTAGTGTGTCCTGCTGTTGAGTGAATCAATTATTTTGACTAACTACGACAGCGTGAGTTTGTTTGGTTGCACTGTAAACACATACACCAGCTGCTATTCTGCTGAATTTCTGACAAAGTGGCTTCTCAATAAGTGTTTGCTGTCATATTAAGCTGGACATACTGTTACCACGGTAACCAAGGGTGTCGCCAAATCAACCAGGACTGAAATCTTATTATAACGATGACTAAAATCAGAGCTTCCTCACTGTCGAAATTCAAAACTGACAACAAAAGTCATACTGTATATAACAGAAATCAGAGAAAAACAAAATCATTTTTTGCTCATTGCCAAAAAAAGATGTTAGGACAAGCTTTTTAACATCTCCCAAACCTAGCCACTACATCACTGAGCTGTGATAAAATGTCATACAATAATCTTAAAAATTCATAGGTGTTTTATATGCGTTTGTGTTTACCTGGAAGCGTAGGATGATGGTCCACATAAGGCCCAGGGTGAGACGGTGGTTTCCATCCACAATGTCGTGGGAACCAACATTTTCCAGGTGAACCCTCTGTTCTTTAAGGAACTGGAGGGCTTTGTCAACGTTCTCCAGGCAGTGGATCCGCATACGACCCCGTGTAGGCCTCGGCTGGGGGGAAACCAGACGGATTATAAACAAAAAAAACATATGCAGCCATCAGTTTGCATTTTACTTCAAATTTACTTGAAAAAGAGTAAACACAGGACTAGAGCTAAAGCTTTGAGAATATTTGGAAACAGCAGAATTAATGAAAGGTTCAGGGACAAATCATTTCTCACATTTATCCTCCTCAGTGAAGTAAAGGAGAAAACCAATGGACAAGTATATATACAGAATAAGTGTACATACAAGCAGTTTGCAAAAATACACAACAAGCTATCTAGTGAGGTAGCCAAGTAACACGGCTAATTTTGAAGTAATTTATTGATGGTCAGAAAGGCCGCATACAGCTCCTTTAACACTTCACATCCTATGATGGATCAATTAAGAGCAGTGTTGGGAAGTCACTCAGGAAGTGTAATGAGTTACTTTTTACTTATTACTCCTTTAAAAAGTAATAATATTACCTTACTTATAACTTGGTATCAAAAGTAATTAGTTGCGTTACTCGTTATATTATTGCAGGAAAGTCAGTAAATCAGTCTGCATCGATCTATAAATGAATGTGTGATTCTTACAGTATCTGCTTCTTTATACTGTATGAAAAGCTTCTCTTTCAGTACATGAAATCCTGCAGCATCTGAAGGCAGCAGGACATATGTTGATAAATTTGCAGCCTCTGAGAAGTGCCGCGCTAGAACACAGAGCCGTTACGCACGTCCGTTCACCGTGTTTACCTCCATAAAACGACACCAGGCTGCTGCAGTATAACCATGCAGACCTCTACACACATCAGACTGGTCGGTTATAGCTTAATATTCTGCATTTTTTACGAAGGAAACGTCCCGTTACCTGGGCTCATCATAGCTTCGTTTATGAGACCAGTGATATAATATCATGTGACTGGCTAAGAGAGTATTTTATAGTCACCACACCCGCTGATCTATATTCACATTCACCCAGCTGTTTTGCATGTTGCGCTGCTGCACATATATGAACATAAACAGAAGGTGCACATTGAGACGACCACACAGTCCGTGCGCCTAAAAGACCTACCACCTTTTGCTTGGCATTTATTATTCAAATTTCAACTGAGGGTGCAAATTATTAAACTGAGGGTGCAATGCATGCTTGTGCACTCTCGTAGAACCTAGCCTGTCTCTTTCTCTCCCTCAGGGTACGGTCACACATGCGCCCGAGGCGATATTCGCCTGAAGGTTCACCAAAGTTCAACTCAATGTGAAGATACATACTGATATGCCGCACGTTCATTACTGGGGAAAGTAATAATATTACAGTAACTGTCCAACACTGATTAAGAGAGTCTACAAAATTGATGCAAAGCCCAATATAATTTGCCATTATGTGCATGTGTGTGTGTGTGTGTGTGTGTGTGTGTGTGTTCCCACCAGCAGCTCTCCACTGAGGACCTCCAGCAGTCTGGTGAGCATGTATCCATCCCTCAGGTCGTTGTAGAGGTCAGCTATGCGACAGGACACTCTGGCCAGATGGGAGTTAACCCACTTGGTAAAAGTCTTCTTCTGCACCGCATCTCGTTCATCTGAGGAAAATAAAAGACTCAGCATTACATCAAGGGGAACAACTATTTCTTTTTGGTGAATGAGACAGTTAGGATGAGTCAAATATTATCCTAAATAGCATTAGCTAACACTAGCATTAAATTCAATTGTGCTTATCTTAGATGCTTTTCTAATTGAG
Source organism: Sebastolobus alascanus (assembly GCA_916701645.2). Classification (NCBI taxonomy): domain Eukaryota; kingdom Metazoa; phylum Chordata; class Actinopteri; order Perciformes; family Sebastidae; genus Sebastolobus; species Sebastolobus alascanus. The sequence goes on from CAKAOJ020000285.1 coordinate 191,315, forward strand.
ACTTTCCAAAATATGAGATCTGTGTTCTGTGTTTTTTGGGAGGAGGAATTGTATTACCAATTTAGCACTGCTTACCTATTAACACTAGTGTTAGTGGATATGTTGGGTCAAAAAAACAAAAACGAAAAGCCACCAACTTAAAAATATTTTTCTTTTTTGACATTAGTACTCACTTATTTAAAAATCAAGCCTTAGATAAAATCATGATAAAACAGTTCAATAGAAAAAACATTTTAACACTGAAATTCATAACAGACAAGAATAAACAACATGCCTTTGATGTAGGTGTATCTTTTTATGTCTGTATGGATGTGAGTGAGCATGTGCGTGACCTCTGACCTGCCAGGGCCTTGATCCGGGAGCACTCGAACAGCTTGGAGCTAGTACACTCCGTCTCCCAGAATCCCGAGCTGCTTGGTCGGTTGTTGTTGTTGAGCTGGCGCTGGGCTTCCGCGTTGTCCAGGTCTGGGGAGGCATTAGCCATCGCGCCCGACGCCCTGCAACACACACAGACACAGAAACACAGGTACAGATGAGCAAAACATCAGCTTGTCGTGTCGTCTTCCTGCAAAATAAAGGATTTCATAAAGTCTGTCTGGTACGAAATGTAATTTAATTGTTGTAGATTTATTGGATGTTTATGGGAACATATTTGACCTGAATGAACACTAATCGTGCTTTTATTAGATTACAGCCCAATGTACACATTTAGAGCTGAAACCATGAGTAAATTAATCAATTAGTTGATCAAAAAATATATTTTTTTATCAGCAAAAATGAAAAACATTCTCTGGTTTCAACTTCTCAAATGTGAATATTTTATCTTTGGGTTTTGGTTGGTCAGATAAAAAAAAAGACATTTGAAGACTTCATCTTGGACTTTGGGAAATTGGAATGGACATTTACCATTTTATAGATTAATGATTTATCAATCAATCAAGAAAATAATCTGCCGATTAATTGATAATGAAAATAATGGTTAGTTGCAGCCCTGCTGTTATCTATCTATCATCAGTCAAAGTAGTAGTGCTTATTCTCAATAGACAGTTTTGTTTAAAATGGTTAAAATGCTGTTTCACTTCACACTGACCAACATGCACATGTGTTGTTTAGACATAATACACACATGCATATGTATGTAAAGACATTCACACGTGTACTGTACATACACACACACTCATACATGCAAAGGACAGCGAGAAAGGTGGTGGGGAAAGGCAGTTCACACTTCATAATTAAACTCTGACTGACTTTACACACACTTAAACTGACACCTTTTAATCCTTATTTAGCCACGCAGATTCACAGAAACAAATTCAGATTCACGCAGGGAAAAATATGAAACAGTCGCTGCAACATTCTCAATTTAATTAGTGTGTTCAAAATGCACAAATAACATGTCTCCCAGCAAAAAAATAAACCTACTCTGGAGCCCATAAATAACAGTTCCTTCCCATTCATGAATGATGCAGCACCTGTCCTCGGCATCAGAGCATTTTACAAAAGAGAAGCTTAAAATAAAATCTCTCTGATGGTGGGAGACAGACAGTAAGAATTATTTGGTTCATCTCTCTGACAGCTGAAAACCGGAGGATAAAAATAACTTCTAAAGTTTACCAAGAAATCACACAGTTCAGGGTGAGAGAGGTAAGAAATGGAAGTGTTCAAAACATCAAAATGAGAACGAAAAGACAGTTTTATCGCATTCTATCGAAGAGCTGATAAAACTGTTTTACACCAATAACAGATTTCCATCCAATCTTAACAAAAGCACTGGATATTCACAAAACATCCTAAGGCTAAAAGTAGCTCCTACAGTAACTTCAGGACTCCTAAAAACTCCTAAAAATATCATATAATGCTATTTGATGCCAGATACAACATTCTTAACCAGTCAATATTTCATATTAATTTATCTATCTATTAATTCTATATTCTATCACTTAATTTAATTAGTTCCTTACAAAAAGTTGCTCTCAGCAGCTTTGTGAATAGCTCTTAAGAGAGAGCTCTTTTAGTTAGGAAGCCCTAGTGGTTAAGATAAGATCCTTTGTGAATACGGCCCCTCCCTGGTGTAAACAATTGGCTTCAAGCACCGCACTCTTCTGTTTCAGGTATCTGAAAATTCAGAGCAGACATAAAAATCAGCAGACTCTGTGAAAATTTAAACTCTTTGTCTTCTGGTGCTAGAAAAGTCATGCAGTTTTTCAGAAGACACTTTCTCACTCTTAGGCAGATATTTTGCTCAGACTGTAGTTAAGAGGAGCTATGTTATGTGTCTGTATAAGCATTTTACACTTCCTTCCTTATATTCCACTGAATTCCTTTAAAAAAAAAATCCACATATTTATAATCTCCGTTTTGTCAGGTCAGTGTTTGTTATGTAAACAGCAGACGCTATAGTTTGCAAACTAAAGTAATAGATGCTTTTTAGCATTGAATACTGAAAACAGTGTACAAAGCAGTGTATTCTGCCACATACAGGCATGTTTTGGGAAAAATACGTGAGAGTTTGGAACATAAACGATGGAGAAAAGTGGACAGTGGAAAGGTGGATTATGCAGCAGGAGCGAGAAGTTACTGAGTACATTTTGTGAAGGCTCGTCAGTATAGGAATCCACTGTAACACACATGAATTCAAGCTAACAGACACTGTTCTCTATGGTGGATTTTTAACATCAACCTTTCAGGCCTCCAATGAGTTTATGTTGAATACTAAAAACAGACACATACGATGTTTGCACATCGAGAAAATATCTATTATGTGAGTCCTGGTGAATGCTACACTGTCACACTAGTTTTTACCTCCCCCGTTTTTCTTTGTGTTACACACATGATAGATGGATGGAAAATACATGTAATGGTTTCTCCTGCTAAAGAGCAGATGTGCCCACAAGACACAAGACACAGTATGTCATTTGGTGCTCTTCTCCAATGCTGCTTGAGGGAATACATGTTTGTATGCATGTTGCGTGCTTATATTGCAGATTTGAGTTGATTAAAACTGGATCTAAGCATTTTTATGATTATGTCACTAATTGATTAATTCAGTGAACGTGAAAGAATAAAAGTGAAAGTGTGGTTGAGGCTGCTGTGCAGGGTTTTAAGGGTTTCTCTGTCATCTTCAACCTTTTAGCTGTAAATCTCTTTGTCTTCCCCTCATCTGGCCTCTCCCTCCCTCTCCACTGCAACAAAAGTCCAAGCTCACAGTTGTCACTATACCTAAACCACTGGAAAACAACGTAGCCATATCGAGTAAATGTCAGCATGCCCTGCAAGACAGAGAGAGAAGGGGTGGTTGTGCACATGCACTTAGCTGTTCCCCCTGGAGAGAATAACAGCAAAACATTACAGTGCAGTGTATCTGGTGATGAGGCAGATAGAGGACTGCACAAGAACCCTGCAGAAGAAGTGAAACCTAAAGGAAATGAGTTGATTTAGAGGTCGACTGAATTAATCTAATGAAAACTAGAGCTTGTTTGCAGCTATGTAAAACGTGCTATTCTCACTGTGCCATTCAGTAAAGGACACAAACAAATCTGTTTTACACAGCAAAAAAACAATAATGTAATTAAATGTCAGAAAATAGTAAATAATGTCCCAAAAAAAAAGCCAAAAGTTAAATATTCAAATGTTTGTTTTGTCTGACCAACAGTCCAAAACCAAAAAGAAGCTTTAAAAAGCTTAAAGCAGTAAATGTTTCGCTTATTTTTTGTACATTATGCTGCTGATACATCCAAAATATAACAAAACAAAATTTTAAGAGCTGGACTTTTACTTGTAATTGAGTATATTTATATTTAGCATTGCTACTTAAGTAATTAACCAATCGACTAGAGCTGTGTATTGGCAAGAATCTGGCGATACTGTAAGAAAGGCGATATATTGCAATTTTTTTAATCTAATTTTTGGAAACCTGTCATAGAATAAAGAACACACCACCATGTGCATAAAATCATAGTTAAAAAAGTTTATGTTTTTAATGCAGTCAAAACAGCGGGATCTGCAAAATCTGAGATCTGATTTTATGATCCGCATATTTGATTTGGTATAGATTTTACGCTGGATGCCCTTCCTGACGCAACCCCCCCTCCCATTCACAGCACCCAGGGGGGGATACATGTTTTGGTGGTGGGAGGAAACCAGAGAACCCGGGGGAAAGGAAACCCACGCAAACACGGGGAGAGCATGCAAACTCCACACAGAAAGGCCCTGCCCAGACCGAAGCTAGGACCTTCTTGCTGACAGTGACAACCAATAAACCACCGTGCCGCACAATATTTTCAACCATGTTTTTCCTTAAATCAAGTCAATTAAATCCATCTGTATTGCTATGAGGTAGACAGAGAGACTCGTAGTAGAGGCCAACAGTATAAGAATAGACAATATATGACGTGTGTAATATCATTGTAAGACATTATGATGACATAAGATAACATCAACAAACTGGAATATATATCATCAGTGTATTACACAGGACAAACAATAGCTAGTCTACATCAGTCAAACTGCCTCACTCTCATGTCAGTCAACATACTATGTGTGTGCGTGTGTGTGTTTGTGTGTGTGTGTCCTCTATTCTCCTTGCCGTGATCCTCGCCTAACCTCAACCACCTGGTGTCTCTCAATCAATCAGACTCACAGCTCGCACCACTGCTCTAATGTGTATGTGTGTGTGTGTGTGTTTGTGTGTGTGTGTGTGTGTGTGTGTGTGTTATCACCTTTATTCTAATAATCAGACTCAGCTGTTGAGGAATCAGCCAGCCCCAGGCAAGAAAGTCGACACTATGTCTGACAATCACACACACACGCTCCTGGCTATCCATTTTCTGCTCTATAAGTAACATCAGCAGTGAGATGCTTCATGGTTTGCCTCCAGAGGCTGAACACAATCTCCGATGGTGGAGATAAAAACAAAGAAAACCACAGTGACCACACATTGAGCTAAGAACGATTTTACTAATGTAAAACCTGCATGTTTCAACATCAGCGTATCAACAGAAAATTAATTTTAGTTGGGAGCTTCTGTCTCACATAAGCAGCAACATCCATCACCAAATGTCGAGGCCGATGCAAAAGTACCTTAAAGGGGTATTCCAGTGATTTTTGTATATCGGGGGTATCATAAGAGACAGATTTGAAAAAACAAATGGTCGAATTGAAGGAGCAGTCTGAGATGTCCTGACCAAAATATTGGATCATACCATTTTTACCAAGTAAATAACATCTTTAATTGCATCCACCCTACACCTCCAGTTTGTAACGCAGGCTTCCTGTTTCAAGTCTAATGCCGGGTAGACACTACACGAGAATCAGGTCGATTTTAGGCCCGATTCCCCCCTCCCGACAATGGTCAGCAAAGGCCCGATTTTTGATGGTTCTAAAGATTATCTTTCCAGATGTTCCTGTGGTGTGAGGTATGTTAAGAGTGTTTTTTACATCCCCCGATCGGCTCGGAAGTCCATCCTGGCCGCACCGAATTAAAAGCGTAAATATTAAACATGTTCATTATTTACGGTCGGATATCCTATTGTGTGTGGGGAACCCCGAGGACAGCCGATGATCCAGTCATGTGGAAAAAGGAAAAAACGATAGCCAATTGAGAACCAAGCTGACTGAAGCATGCATTGGCCACGGCTAATGCATGCGCTAATGCATGAGCTAATGCAAAACGTGAAGCATAAAGTAGTAGTAAGATGGACCTCAGAAATGGAGGACCAACTTGTTAATTTGTGGCAACAACGCGAGTGTTTATTTAACATGACTTCATGACTTCCTCCATCCATCCTTCGTGAATTTTCAGTACAAAGTAGTGCAAAAACTAACATTGCTTCGTTTACACTAAAGTCACGTTTGATTGCAAGATATTTTGCGAGAGTTACATTTTTTTTAGTTGGGACTCTTGTTGTTGATGAATGAATCTGTTAGTGTGTGGTGTGCTGTTTTGGCCAAATCGTTGCTTTCCACACACTATAGGAACAAAACTGTTAAATTTAACAACATGTCGTCATGTGTGGGCTCTCTCACATTTTCAACATCTGTTATGATCTGAAAAATCTTTTAGTGTGGGCCAGCCTTAAGGCCCAAACCAAAATAAACCTGATGACATCCCAAAGGTTATTTTTTCAGACTTTAAAAGCTGCCTCCAGAAGACAATAAACAACTGTTCACAGACTAAACAGTATTTCTTGTGACGAGTAAACTGAACTTCATGTGTAAAATCGGCAGAGTGCTTCTTTAAGTTGCATTTTCTCATTCATCATCAGACTGTTTTTACACAAATACGCTACAGGAAAAAATTACTTTCATAAAGGTTGCAAAAAAGACCGGAAACATACAGTATTATCTGTCGTGACTACAGTGTCTCAAACAAAGTGCTGAGTAATGCTGCTGCTCTTACAGCAGCCAGTATGGGAAGTTGATCAGTCAACAACACCTAAAACCACAAAGCTGCACTAAAATGCAAGTGATGGGAGTAAATCTGCAGCTGAATGCTTTCATTTCCACAGTCCATTTACACTTCTCATAAATACACCTAATAAAGTTCTCCTCATTAAATTTGAACTGTAAATATTGTTGATTTAAAGTGACGGCAGTGCAGTGCAATATCTATGTTTCACCCTGCGTTCGTTAAATCTGCTGAGATCTATTAATTTGCTAATCTCTACGATAATCTTTGTGGGATTTAAAGGAAATAAACTAAAATAATGTTAGCGCTAAACAATAATTGTCAAACAGTAAACGTGGAGCAGAGAAGTAGGGAAAACAATACCACTAACACAGGATCAGTATAAAGGTTGTTTCTGGATCTTTTTGTGCTGTCCCAGACTGGAAATGGATCTAGTTCTGGTTCTGGGGTTTGTCCTGTTGGACTCCCCGGGGTGACAGAGTTCATATGTTTCAGTCAGTCCAGGATATAGAGTCTACTGTTCCAACACTGGAGGATCAAATGTTTAAACAGCAGCAGCCTCTCTGATCTCTCCATGGAGCTGGAGGAAAGAGGAGGAATCACCTCTGGGTGTGTGTGTTGTGTGATCTTTTGAACATCCCACATACAATGTTAAACTACAGTGGAAAAATACACAAACACACGTTGCAGTCAAACACCAGCCTTTTTACCTAAACACAATATGATAATAATTAAAATAACATTATTTTTTTATATATATAAATTTCTGATCACTCCTCTCTGGTAGGTCTTTACTGCAAAAAAATAAATAAATCATGCAGCCCTAATGAATACTCGTTTAATCGTGAAAATAATCAGCAGATTCATGAATAATTGTTAGTTGCAGCCCTAAAACAGATGATGAGCAGGATAGTCAATGTGAAGAAAGAAGTTGTCATGTCCCACCTACACTGTTTGATTGACAATCTAAGTAAAAACAATAATGGGCACCAGACAGAGATGTCTTCTCATCTCTCACTGCTAGGACAGAATCCAGATTATCTGAGGCATCGCTGTTTTCCTCCTGGTGGACCCGAACCCTAACCCTCACTGTGGTTTATAGGACAGCATCTATAAAGACATGTTCTACATTCAGAGTGGCCATCTTTGTTTTCCCCACCAGGTGGTTTGAATGTGTTTGTGTGAATCTACTTCAGCTCCGTCATTGCTCTTACAGCTGTTGTTCTCTTTACTTTTAAATCTCATAAGGCAGAGTGGCAGACTCTTACCTGTCTGTCTCAGTCACATAGTTGTAAGCTGTGAGATGTTCCCATGTGGTATTATTAATACAGCAAAATGATCACACAGCATGATAAATAGATTATCAAAATTATCGCTGATTGATTCTCTATTGATTTACTATTCAATCAATGACCTAGTATATATATATATGTGCGTGTGTGTGCAGAACTGTCAGTCGTTATGCTTTCTCCTCTAAACCACTCAGTGTTATTATTGCCCTCTCTCTCCAGCTATGCTGTCGCCGTTGGTAACCACAATAAATCACCATTACACCAATGGTGTAATGAAAGCGTCACCCCCCCCCCGCCTCCCCGCGCTCTCCTTTTATTATCCTTCACACTTTTTCAACTGTCCTCTCCCTCTATTCCCAATCGTCCCTCTGTTATGACCTCCAGTCCGATCCGTCTGGCCTACACAACTTGTGTTTTGGCTATTAGCATTTGGCACGGTGCCTCCATACTACCAAAGAGTGACAATACTCTAATCTTTTCAGTACATGACATGCCAAACCTCAGGCGCCCTTGAAACAAGCACTTAACCCCCAAATGCTGCAGTGAGGCTGTTCGGTCGCCAACACTAGTGAGTTCAGTGGCCAAAGACTGTTGGTCTTAATTTGTCATTTAATTTGGTCAAATTATTTCCTGACTTAAGTTAAAAGCAACTAAAATTACTATAAAAACATAGTAATTATAAAACCCTAGGGGAAAGTGAAGAAGAACAGGTGAGTTTGTGAGTCTGAGGCCCTAATTGTTCCTGGGAGCTGGTTCCACGGGCGTGGCCACTGCACATCAACTTCTAAATGAAACCGTAAACGCTGACTTCAGTGGCCTGAGCCTCCATGTTTCTTCCGTACGACAGCGTGCTGTCTGTTCTTTTGCGCATACGGTCAGTTCAGGACCGTGACCACTAGTTCACCCTTGAGTCTGATATAGGCCACATTAAAAAAATAATGTGAACAGCCAAACAAAAAAATCCGATCTGATCATTAAATCAGAACTGGGCACTAAAGCTTGCAGTGTGAACATCGCTATAGAGAGTGAGACAAATAGAGGGTGATGTTATAGAAGAGAGATGTTATAGAGAAACAGAAAGGCTGAGATGGAAGAGGAGAGGTGAAATAGAGAGAATTAGGGAAGAGAGACAGGAGGGTATATCACTAGAAAGATGAAGAAAGAGAGAGAAGGGAAGAGAGAGACAGCTGCCAGTGTTAATCAGTCAGTGGCAGCAGCTCTGTGTCTCTGGTTCTCTAAAGGCTTAATGGGGACCAGACCCTCAGTGTACGTTTTTAACCACACACACAGCAGTCCTCATCAATATCGTGACATGTAGATCAAAACGTCTGGGGGACATTAACGATGACCTCTGCTATGTAGCTGATATGTCATCTGCCTATTGACAATTGTTAGGAGCATGCTCGGCTTCTGCAATTTCTATCGATTGATGAATGATCAGGTATCAATTAAATTCACTTTGGTGGCACTGAGGGAAGTTAACGAAACCTGATTACTCTCCATTACAACATAACTATACTGACAGTCATCAAATTCAGCATCTACTTACTTGTTAAATGTCTTGCCAAGCCCCATATCACTGTGTATGAGGCCCTATTGTCCTTTTACCATATATCAGATATGAACTATTTACAATTCATCAACCAATATCAGTAAAATCCAATTCTGTATGTACTTATTATATGGCCTATAAATTAATCTGTTGACCGATGTTATACATTAAACAACTGGCCACAACAAGTGAATCCTGTGCAGCCTCAGCTGCAAAACAATGTGATGTAGGGGACATCTTAAATATGTAAAAAAAATATATATATATCTGGGATTCTTTTATCAAAACAGGCAGTTTCCGAGTGTTATGGTGAAGAGAATAGTACTTACTTATTAAGGATAGGTATTACTACGCTCAACGTATTCTCATACAACGGTTCTTATGATATATTACGAAAAAATTATTCCTTTTTCCTTCGTTCTCCTACGGATGTCCAGCAAGACGTGTCAATTTCTACTCGTTACATGCATACAGTCTTTTCAAAATAAACTTCCTTCTTCATAGGAAACAACTTCCTTAGGTTTAGGCAAGAAAGCTGCTCAGTTAGGTTTAGGAAAAGATCGACTTGGTTAGGATTAGGCAACAAAACTACTTAGTTAGGGTTGGGAAAAGATCGTGGCTTAAAATAACTCCGTAGTGGTTAATTAAGTACCTTTTCTGCTTTGCTGTATTTTATCAGAGCAGTGGTGAAGTTTGTTTGTTCTGTGCTATTTCTTGCTGATCTGTCAACAAAAACGCAGCGAAAAAGTACACATTTAGATGTAGCCACTTGCAATTAGCCACTAACAACGACTTTAAAAAGTGCATTGAATGTGTTGGGGCTGCTTCACAGTAAATGCCCCGCATGGCTGCCATTAAAATGCCAACTGAATAACACATTGAATTTGACACAACTCAGACATCTGTATTCAGTGTGATGGCATGAGCTCCCCTATGAGACCCTAAGTTAACCTTAAATTTAACAATATATATCCTAAACTTTATCCAGAATGATCTCACTTTGCCAAAAATATCTGACACCGAGATTGTTCTTACAGGGATTGAAGCTCTCTCTCTCCCTCTCTCTTTCACACACACACACTGGATGCTTCACTGTGACGTCACGCAGTACGCACTTTACACACAGCACTGAGTCACTTCCACTCACTTCACCTCAGCAAAGTGAAACAACATCTGTGAGCAAGAGCAGCAGCCGACGCCCAGTTCTGAGTCGGCAAGACCACAAGTCTTAATCAAAGCAGTCACCTTGTGGTCAGATAAACAACAGAGCAGCAGCAGAGAGCCTCAGTGTCCCAGAGAGGCTGTCTATCATCTGGACAAGACAGGGACGACAACAAGGAGGGTGTCAAAAAGACCTCGGCTGTAATAGAGCTGGGCAATATATTGTAATGTGAGATATACCAATAATCATTTTTTATATCATTGTATTTTTATAATGCTGACCTTAGTAATATACCACACAGCTCTATACTACGTGTGTGTGTGTGTGTGCTAGGGCTGGGCAATATATCAATATCATATCGATATCATGATATGAGACTAGATATTGTCTTAGATTTTGGATATCGTAATATGGCATAAGTGTCATAAGTGGCAATAAGTGTCTTTTCCTCGTTTTAAGGCTGCATTACAGTAAAGTGATGTAATTGTCTGAACTCACCAGATTGTTCTAGCTGTTCTATTATTTGCCTTTACCCACTCAGTCATTACATCCACATTACTGATGATTATTTATCAAAAATCTCATTGTGTAGGCTAAATATTGTGTAAAAGCACCAATAGTCAATCCTACAACATCGTCCCAATATCGATATTGAGGTATTTGGTCAAAAATCTGGGGATATTTGATTTTCTCCATATCGCCCATCCCTAGTGTGCGCTTCTGTACAGTATATTTACATAATATAATATTAAGCACTATAAAAGTTACTAT